>JAMWET010005952.1:85000-101182 GCA_024036415.1 Prochilodus magdalenae | reverse complement strand
GACCCCCCAACGACTCTTTCTTTGTCTTTGGTTTTGATTGACATGTCGGCTGGACTCACACGCGAATTACCCTTTCACATCGATCCCTTACACACCGATCCCTCACACGCTGGTCTCTTACATGCAAATCCCTCTGTGCTAATTAGCTGAAGCTGTGTTTTTGGAGTTGTTGATACAAAATACACAGAAAAGATGCTAATGCTGCTGCTACTGTGCATCAAATGGCCAGCAGAGGGCGATCTAACCTAACAGGTTACCCACCAATAATGGATCTATAGCACTAAAGTACATCCAGCAGACAACATCAGGCACTTTTGTCCAAGCATGAGTTATCTCTGACAAGCCCTCGAGTAATCACTATCAATCAGTCAGCTACGCACACTTGAACGAGTAACCACGGACTCATTTACAAACTCTGGACTATATACTCTCTGTTTTTACTTTTTATTATTATTATTATTATTACTAATAATAATAATATACCATTTCTGTTCCCAAAAAGAAAAAACAGGCTATCTCCCAAAATGACAAACTTTAAGGAGAGACCAACACAAACCCTCACTTAAGCCAAATGGACCCGACGTGCCGTTCTCCTCACTTACCACAGCCAGTTTTGGCCATTTCCTTCGCTTGGTCCATTTGATTCATCAAACGTCCACACCGGTAATATGTAAAACAGCAGCACTTGTCAATCCTCCCCACCCATGATCCAAATGAGTCATTAAAAGTAAAAATCAGCCAAAATGCGAGATACCATGTTTTTCTTTGGCAGCCAAGAGGATATATAAGTGGTTTTCATGGTTAGATTTTAGGGTGCTGATGTCTGTCCGTATCTAGGGCTACAGGAAACGGCAACGTGAGTTGTGTACGTTCGTTGCTCATGTTGTGGATCAGAGAAGCCAGTGCTGTCCCCAGGGGACACCTCAGTGTCACTCCCTTGGACTGGAATCGTTCCACCAAACTAATACACCTATCTAGCAAATTCTTGCCATCCTTCGTGGGCCAGACCTCCTAGACGGTAGGGTAATGCTAGGACAAGCATCCTGTAAACAGTAATGAAGGACTAGAGGATTGACTCGACACTTGCATGTGCGCCGACAAGACTGAGCTCATATCTCTGACATAGTAACACTACTACACAGTCAGGCCGGTGATTACCCAGCCGAGGCACGAGTGCGGAGTTGTCCGGAATGATCCCACCCCTCGTGGGACTAGTGGTTCGGGACACAGTGTCTTTAAACCATTCCACAGCCTAGCACTGCTGTGTACCCTGAACTCGACTAAACAAACACAACACCACACTAAACACATCACCACCATGCGGTGTGAATTGCAGTGCTGAGAAGAAATGACTCCACCATCCCACATAATACCTGCTCTGTGGTGGGTCCTGTGGGGGTCACGATCCATCCGAAGAACCAGAGGGGAATCACACCTAGTATACAGAGAAATCATGAGTGGAGGGTGCTCTAGTTCCTAACAACGCCCCACGTGGACTATTAAGCAGGACAAGTTTTAGACAAAACCTTAACACAGAACGGCCTGTTTTAGACACTTAACGGCTCTAGGGCACCAGGCCCACATCAGCACCACCACGGCCGTAGCACGACGACACGGTTTCTGATCTCGTAAGCAGTCTTTCCATATATACGCAGTCTTGTACGCACCAGGACACGCGACAATAATGCTGTGTGTACATGTCTGCGGTAGACGGACAACAACAAACTGGATATTCCACCGTCTTCAGCGGAGCTGTAATGGAAAACTCTGCCGCCACAACCGGCAAAACTTTCTCGCAGAATCAATGCGTGGAGTATGGGAGTGGACAACGTTCATGGCAAGGTTCAAATTACACGTCTAGCCATGAACACAGCAGCTGTGAACTCTGCGATGGACATAACGTCTTTCTCTGTTCGGATTGACCAAGAGACTGAACCTATATACCTTCTGAGCTCCACCTGCCTGTCTCCAGCTTAAATAAACCAATACAGAGCTTCTCCTGCTTTTCTCCACCTTACAAAAAAACAGCGGAAAGAGCACGCCTGTCACCTTTCTACCACCCTCCTCTTAAACAAATCCGTAACAGAGCGTTCTACTTGCCTTTTCTACACCCCTTAAATAGAACACGTACAACGAGCACCTCCACCTCCTGTCTTTCTCCCACCTCTCCAAATAAAAAACCCACAGTACACCGACGCTGTTGCACTGCCATCGTTTCCTCTAACCTAATAATCAAATCCAGTACAGAGCTCAATTCCTCTCTGTATCGTATGTACTAAATACACACTCAATACAGAGCTCGCCTTCTGCCTCCCGTTCCCTCACACCCCTTCGTAACAATAAAACCTAGTATCTCCGAGAATCCACCATGGTCAATGCCCCTCTATTCCTCCACCCCTAAATAAACACGTACAGACCGCTTCTCCTGTCCTTTCTCCACACTTAAATAAAAACCCCGAGTACAGAGCTACACCTTTGCCTCCTATTACGCACCACACGTCTCAAATAAACGTCTCACCCACCATACAGAGAGCACACTCCTGCCTTTTCTCCCACTCTTAAAATAAAACAGTTAAACAGAGCCGTTTCATCCCTGCCGCTCTTTTTTTACTCCAATCCTCTAATAATTTAACCAATACAGACGCCACTTCCTCATGCCTTTCCTCCAACCGTAAATAAACAGTACAGACGCCCCTTTCTGCCTTGTTTCACTCCACAAACAGCTAAAATAAACACGTACAAGAGCCTCCCTCATTGCCCTTTCAGACCACTGTCAACAGCAAACCAAAAAGACAGAGCTCACCTCACCTGCCCTTTCTCCACTCTGAAATAAAACAGTATCAGAGCACTTCTCCTGCTTTCTCAAAACCAATGTGCTTAAAGTAAAGTACCAGAGTCTCAACCTTGTCATGCACTTTCTCACCCGTACAATAAACCTCCCCAACAAAATACGGAAAGTCACCCCCCTCCTCATGCCTTTGCTCGCACATTAAACCGTGAGCCACTGTATCACAGGTCCAGCCTCACAAATGTCATGTCTTTCTCCACCCCCTTTTAAACAAATCATAGTACCAGAGTTTCGAGGCCTTTCGTCACATAAAATGAGAAGTAGAGCGAGCACCCTCCTGCATTTCACTCCACCTTAATAACAAACAGTGACACAGCTCCTCCTGGCTCTTCCCTCCACCATTAAATAATAAACAGTTGCCAAAGCACCTGCCTCACCTGCGCTCATCCAGACATTAATGCCAACAGTTGCAGAGGGCTCCTTCCGGGCCTCTTCTCGACCACCTAAATAAACAAGTACAAGAATGCCACACCTCCTGCCTTTGCTCCACCTTAAAATTAAACGAGTACAGAAGCTCTCCTCCTGTCTTTCTCCACCCAGAGATAAACTCACAATACAGTACAGAGCTCCTCCTGACTTTCTCCACCTAAATAAAACAAGACAGACTCAGCCTAGCAAAGCTCCACCCATGAGCCACTTTCTGCCCTTTTCCATAAATAATCAAACAGTACAGAGCTCCTCCTGCCTTTCTCCACCTTAAATAAACAGTACAGAGCTCCTCCTGCCTTTCTCCACCTTAAATAAACAGTACAGAGCTTCTCCTGCCTTTCTCCACCTTAAATAAACAGTACAGAGCTTCTCCTGCCTTTCTCCACCTTAAATAAACAGTACAGAGCTTCTCCTGCCATTCTCCACCTTAAATAAACCAATACGGAGCTCCTCATGCCTTTCTCCACATTAAGTGAGCAGTACAGAGCACATTCTGTCTTTCTCCACCTTAAACAAACAGTAAAGAGTTCCTTATGCCTTTCGTCACATTAAATGAGAAGTAGAGAGCACCTCCTGCTTTTCTCCACCTTAAACAAACAGTACACAGCTCCTCCTGTCTTTCTCCATCTTAAATCAACCAATACAGAGCACCTCATGCCTTTCTCCACCTTAAATAAACAGTACAGAGCTCCTCGTGCCTTTCTCCACCTTTAACAAACAGTACAGAGCACCACCTGTCTTTCTCCACCTTAAACATACAGTACTGAACATCTCCTGTCTTTCTCCATCTTAAACAAACAGTAGACAGCACCTCCTGTCTTTCTCCACCTTAAATAAACAGTAGACAGCACCTCCTGCCTTTCTCCACCTTAAATAAACAATACAGAGCACCTCCTGCCTTTCTCCACCTTAAATAAACAGTACAGAGCACCTCCTGCCTTTCTCCACCTTAAATAAACAGTACAGAGCTCCTCCTGCCTTTCTCCACCTTAAATAAACACTACAAGAAGCAGCCAGATGAGAGGCTGAACTCCAGCTGCTCTGTTTTAGTGCTGGTAGGATTTTGGAGGAAGGAGGTTTAAGAAAAAAAATATCTTCCCTGGGTTCTTCTTTAAGGGTTCTCCTTCTTTCTACGTCTCCCAGGCGGTGCTTCAGCGCCACCTAATTTAACTGTGGCAATATGGCGGTGGCAGCTTCTGTTGTAGATACAAATAGCTGCACCCAGAAGGAGTCATCGGACAGGAATGAAACTTGGTGGGTGGGTTTGACATCATGATGTAAGCAAGGACGGGCCTCATCACTGTACCTGGCTTTATTAGGGACATTCAGAGAGCTGTGATGCCTCCATGAGTCATCCTGTTAGTGCCAGCACCATTTCCAGACGACTGCACCACACAGGACTACATGCACACAGACCGTTAAGCTGACTGTCCTTAACACCACGTCACCGTCACCATAGACTGCAATGGTGTCGTGCCAGACTGTCACGGAGTAACTCAGAGTGGCAGCTGGGTCATCTTCAGTGACGAGTCCGGCTTTTGTCTTGGTGGAGACGACCAACGAATCCGTGTGTGGAGGCACCGTGGTCAGCACCAAGATGAACGATATGTTGTCACACGTCACATGTCCAGAAGACGTGGTGTCACTCCACCTCCACCCCCACCGCACGCACCATCTTTAGAAACTGTGTGATGTCATAGTTAGAGACACTATTTCTGTATGTGTAGCTCAATAATATTCCCCATATCAGTCTAAACTTATCGTCATGTATTGTTCCTGGTAACCTTTATCTTCCTTCCCCACAGCACTGCAATCCCACACTTCCTTCTGGGTGCATGAAGCCTCATTCTAAGCTAATGAGTACATGCTAATTTGTAATACACACATAGGTGTATGTACTATAGTGCATCATGGTGCCATAGTAACCCCAAAATAAACACACTACTTCTCAGGTCCTGCTTTTATACAGCCGTTCCTAATATCAAAGCCGCATCCCGGGATATTAATCCATGACTCCAATGCACCAGCCATGTTTGAAAATGATGCTAATTCTATGGTAAAGCCTTTTTAGATAATTACAGAGTACTACATATGAGCAGCGAAGCCTTTTATGTCTTATTTGCGCATCGATTATGTGCATGCATGTGCGCAGCGGAGTCATCTGTGCTGCATTAACGCCTTCTCGAGTGCACAATAGGTAGAACCACCGAGCATATGCCTCGCATCAGCTTAGCGCCTTAGGTGTTAATTCAGCAGCGAGTTTGTGTGATACTCAGGACGTCTCGCCGAGGACTGCTTTCGCATCACACTAAAACAAACATGCTCCTGCCTTACAGTCTTCTCTATAGCTCTATAAAGAAGGTCTATTTCTACCCATATTTGGGTACTTCCTTTGTCTTTAATCCTCCCCAAACTGACCACTTACACTCATCCTCAAAAGAACACGCTGAAGGAAGTGTGGGATTGCAGTGCTGTTGGGAAGGAAGATAAAGGTTACCAGGAACAATAAATGTTGATACATTTAGACTGATATGGGGAATATTTATTGAGCTACACATACAGAAGTAGTGTCTCTCAGTATGGTGTTGGGCCGCCATGTTTGCTAACCCAGCACGCCAGACGTATCAGCATGAAGTTGTAGAGGTTCCTAATGGTGTCCTGTGATAATCCATCCCATGCAGCTTGATTATTTTCACACAGTTCCTGCAGATGGTGCGATAGAGGTGGAGGTGGAGTGACCCCAGGCCTTCTGGACGTGTGACAACAAATTGTTCCTCTTGGTGCTGACCACGGTGCCTCCACACATGGATTCATTGGTCCTCTCCACCAAGACCAAAACAGGACCCGTCACTCCATGACAGTCTGGCTCAACACCGTTGCAGTCTTTGCTGGCGTTGACTTGGTTTTAAGGGCAGTCATCATAACGGTCTGTTCGCATGTCGTTCTTTTTTAGAAAGGACTCTGTTGTTGAGATGTCAAGCCTGTAACGATAGAAGGACCCCTGTTTGTAAAGGTTCCAAACTCAACCATATGCACCACAGTCATGGAACATTTTAATGGTACTTAGGAGAAGCCCCTTCATGATGTGTGGAGAATGATAGGTAATCGGTTCCGTTTGTGACTTTTTCAAGAAGGGTTCTGCTATTGTTGCAAAGTTGCGCTTGTAACGCTACAAGAACCCTTTTTGAAAAGGTTCCAAGCATTTTCCAACCATCATATAGCATTACTATAGAGCCACAAAACCTTTTTTATTGTACTACGGAGAACCCTTTATGGCGGGTGGAAAAAGAGATATGCGTATATAGTTCTGTTTGGAACCTTTTCAAGAAGGGTTCTGCTAATGTTGCAATGTTGAGCTTGTAATGACAGAAGAAGCACTATTTACAAAGGTGCCGAAGAGAACCATTTGATACACATTCCCCATCCGAATGGGTTCCACTAGAGCTATAGAACCTTTTTTATGGTACTACACAGAACCCTGTACGGTATGGTGGGTGGGGAATGTGTTGCATTTATATGGTTCTGTTTTAAAGTTTGTTAAAGAAGGGTTCTATGAATCTAGTGAAACCCATATTGGTGGGTGGAGAAGGTGTTGACCATATATGGTTCTAAATGACATCAAACAGGGTTCTGCTATTGTTGCGAGGACAGGCTTGTAGCCATGGAAGTACTCCTGTTGGAAAAGGCTGAAAGCACATTCTCTACACACCATAAGGGTTCCACTAGAGGCAAAGAACCTTTTTTATGGTACTCTGCAGAACTCTTTATGGTGAGTGGAAAAGGTTTGTTAATATTAGCTTCTGTTCAAATCTTTTCAAGAAGGGTTCTATGACTGTAGGGGAACCATATATGGTGGGTGAAGAATGTAATGCGTATGGTTCTGTTTGGAACCTGTTGTTGCGATGTTGTCCTTGCACCAGTAGCAGAACCCTTTTTTGAAAAGCTTCCAAATAGAACCATATGCAACTCATTCTCTACCCAACATTAAATGTTCCATTAGAGTCATAGAACCTTTTTTATGGGACTGGGCAAAATGCTTTATGGTGAATGGTGTATGTGTGGTAAATATTTGGTTCTTTTTAGAACCTTTTGAAGAAGGGTTCTATGACTCTCGTGGAACCCTATATGGTGGGTGAAGAATGTGATGATATGGTTCTGTTTGGACCCTTTGTTGCAATCCTGGGCTGGCACTAATAGAAGAATAGAACTTCCAAACAGAACCTTATGCAACTTATTCCCAATTTACCATAAAGGGTTCTACTACAGCCATCAAACCTGTCTTATGGTACTCCGCAGAACCTTTTGCCCCGCTGCTCTGAATCTACATGAACTCCATTATGGCAGTTTTTCCCAGTCTGGTGGTGAAACTGCTGTGGAGACATTCCGTGATACGGGAACGTGAAGGTGGTTTTCTCTCAGCCTCCTGATGCTCGGGATGCAGGCGAGGCGCTCGGCCAGCGTTTGAACATTCACGCGGGGTGCAGAACCCCGGGCCCCATGATTAATTTACTCGGCGAGGCGACTTTGATGAATTATGTTGTGTTGCGAAACCAGTGCCATTTATTCTTCTTAATGTCAAGCCCTTGGAAACTGCACACTGATAGAACTGCGAGGAGCTGTGCTTAATACAGTGAGGAGTCCACCGAGGTGTGATGGGGAGGGTGGACTTAGTCATTCAGGGAGGAGTGCTGCACTGACCACGTGCTTCTGGGAACAAACTGCATTTCCCTCAGAGCGTCAACGTGCAAACACTGACATACGCTCCAAAATATAAAGGTTCCTGAATAGATCCTGCCATGAACACCAGGTATGACATCCATGTAGAACGTTAACATCCGTCTTAAAAGGGTTTGCATCGCCGCTGTTGAACCCTACATCAATTTTTCGGTTTTGGCCGTGATTTGAAAGAGCATGTTGTCCTTTACAGTGTGTGTAAATTTTATGCTTAACGAGCCAAAAGAAATCGCTCAAAATGCCTCTAAAAAACATCTGGTTACCTTGACTTACATTGAAAGTGAAGTATGTTTTTTCTTTCTCCTGGAAAATTATCATTTTGAAATAGTTTTGAAAGTCTGCAAGTTTTTTGTGATGTCACAAACAACTACTTATGTCGTAGCCAACAATTTTCCAGCATCTGGTTGGGATATCACGGATGGGAACAAGGTTTAGGGTTTGTAGTGTGACATTACTGAAGAGCAGCGATGTGGTGTCTGTATTGGCCCACCACACCCCAACGAAAAGTCTAGCATGTCCGAATTTGTACGCTTAGTTTGACAGCTCCAGTAAAACTAAGCGTACAAAACATGGAGAAGAAAGAGAATGCACCAGCCACAATACATCACATACATCACACAATACCATCTGCTCAGAAGCAGCGCTACAAACACATTAGCAAAATGCTAACTGCTAAGTGCTAATCATAGGAAAGTAACAGCTGAATACTTCTGAGAGAGGGAAACTGTTCTTAACACATTCCTTAACACCTCAGGTTCTCTTGGAAGGTCAAACGGTTCATACTGCCCTTCTCCGGATTCCCAGGAAGGGTTCCACAATCACTTCATCATCTTCTTCTTTTTTCTTTTCCTTTTTAAAGGACATAAAACCACCAGCATCACACACAGTACTTTGGTACGTAGCCTTGATTCACAGCTTCTTGGCCCTCATCCCAGAGACCC
Source organism: Prochilodus magdalenae (assembly GCA_024036415.1). Classification (NCBI taxonomy): domain Eukaryota; kingdom Metazoa; phylum Chordata; class Actinopteri; order Characiformes; family Prochilodontidae; genus Prochilodus; species Prochilodus magdalenae. The sequence goes on along the minus strand of JAMWET010005952.1, from coordinate 92,230 downwards.
ATGAACTGACGCAAGGACGTAAACAATGAATACACACTATGGGAGCTACAAACTAAATGTAGCATATATGGCTACCAACTTTAATTATGCAGCATTAGAGACATTGAGCTAATTAGCCCTAGTCATAGAAGCCAGAGAGTTTGTAACTATATACTGCAGGAGCTACAAGCTAAAGCTATGTAGCATATGATGCCAACTACCAACATTAATGACGTGGCATTTGAGGTATTGATCTAACTAGCCCTAGTCATAGAAGCCAGAGAAGTTCAAACTATGTGCTGCATTTGCTACAGCTAAAGCTATGTAGCGTATGATGCTAACTATCAACATTAATGACCCGTCATTACAGATATTGAACTAGCCCTAGTCAAAAAAACAGAGAAGGCCTAACTATATACTGCAGGAGCTACAAGCTAAAGCTATGAAGCATATGATGCCAACTACCAACATTAATGACGTGGCATTTGAGGTATTGATCTAACTAGCCCTAGTCATAGAAGCCAGAGAAGTTTGAACTATGTGCTGCATTTGCTACAAGCTAAAGCTATGTAGCGTATGATGCTAACTATCAACATTAATGACCCGTCATTACAGATATTGAGCTAACTAGCCCTAGTCAAAGAAGCCAGAGAAGGCCTAACTATATACTGCAGGAGCTACAAGCTAAAGCTATGTAGCATATGATGCCAACTACCAACATTAATGACGTGGCATTTGAGGTATTGATCTAACTAGCCCTAGTCACAGAAGACATTTGAGACACCTTGTGGAAGTTCAGTTTTAAGTTCTGCACATTGCAGTTGAAAGCGAGATCCATATCAAATTCCTGAATGTGAACGAAAAGTCCTTAGCTAATCCCTATTAGAATTCGCGCCCAATCCAGTTTTATCGGTTTAATGGGATGGTAAAATGAATAACAAATACGGACTCAATTAATGAATCGAGCCGCTCTAAGCGCCCGTGTAAGAGTCTTATCAAGGCCCTTGTAATGATGTGCACAGATCGCTAATCAGCCTATTCAAAACCGGCTGTTCGTGGGGTCAGATCAGATCGCACGCAGGTTTCCATTCAGTCTGTATAAGTTACAGAAGCGTAATAACGGAGGAACCGCGAGGAAAGAATAAAAGGAGAGAAGGCGTCCATATAATTGCATCCATTTGCGGCCGATTTTCAAAATCTACTTCCAAAATCTCGCGCTTTCAAGCCATCGCCACCCTCCCCCTCTTCTAAACCAAGGGCCGATACAATCTAAATGCTAATCAATTCCTGCGACGAGCCCCATTTCGGCATGGCGGATTCTGTACCACTCTCCATCTTGTCCACGGGGACCAAGAAGACGAGAGGTTTTGTTAGCATGCTGAGGTTCAGTGGGTCTCATGCCGGCCCAGGCTAACCACTGCTTATTAGATTAAAGCCTGCCGGGCCTGGCAGAGGCTGAATAAAGGGTTCCGCTCTGTGTAAAGCCGGTATGTAAAGCGCTTTACAAGTACCTGCTAATCAAAAGTTGGCCTGTACAACACAAAACAGCAATTAGCATCCGCTAATTATTCATGATGTTGCTAATATCGTTGGCTTTAAAGCTGATCATGGCATCGCACTTCTGTACCTCTTCTATCTGAGGGCTGGTTCCTGCTTATGAAGTTATACAGAGCTGCGTGAGCTAGAGGATGAAAGGGGATCCATACTCCATTTTGGAGGATCAATGCTCCATGAAGGCATGGGGAGACAGGGGATTACGCTAATAGTCTTAATACGCACCGTTAGGCCTTTTACTACACCCGTGTCTCGGCATACCAAAAACCCTCTCTGCTACTTACGCTCCTTCCCCCAGCTCAACTGAACTGTAATTATTGGGATGGTTAGCATTAGCCGCTACATTAAGACCACAGCTTCTACAGTGTGAAGCCATTTCCTCTGGCCTTCGCTGTGTTCAACTTGCTGGGTTCTCTGTGTTTGCCTGCTGACAATGAGATGTGAAAGAGAATTAGAGTCCTTGTTACATCTAGTTTACATCTAGTTTGCTATGCTAATGGGCCACATTCCAGCATTGTAGCTAAACAAAACCAGGCCGATATGGGTGTTAGACAGTTGCTAACCAAAACTACACTTGATCTATCCTAAATGGGTGGATGTTTATAGTACACTCACCATCAAAAGAGTAGTTGCACAAATAGCTGCACCCAGAAGAGATCAAGTGACAAGAAGGAAACCTGGTGAGCAGGTTTGACATTGTGAGACATGCAAATGATACAAGTTTCGGCTGCACAACAGCTACGATTGCAGACATTCAGCGAGCAGTAATGTCCTCCATGAGTCATTCAGTTAGGGCCAGCACCATTGGCTGCACGATACAGGACTACATGCAGACAGACCGTTACATCGACTGTCCTTAACACCACATCACCGAAGACTGCAATGGTGTCGTGCCAGAGTGTCATGAAGTGACTCAGAATGGCAGTGGGTCATCTTTGTCTTGGTGGAGATGACCAACAGAGCCGTTTGTGGAGGCGCTGTGGTCAGCACCAAGATTAACAGTTTGTTGTCACACGTCCAGGTGACTGGATCTGGTGTCACTCCACCTTCACCCCTACCGCACAATCTGCAGGAACTTTGTGAGGATATTCAAGATGCATATCCCATATTATCACAGGACACCATTAGGAACCTCTGCAACTCCATGCTGAGATGCCTGGCATGTTGTGTTAGCAAACATGACGGCCCAACACCATACTGAAAGACGCTCTTTCTGTGTGTGTAGCTCAATAAATTTTAATCATATCAGCCTAAATGTATCATCATTTATTGTGGCCTCAGAATGTACTTGCGGCACCATTTAAAGTGGAACAGGAAACTTTGAACTGGAAGCTAGCGAAAAAGAAACTGGCGTTAGCTTCATAGTGAGTGGAAAGGCATGTAAAGGGATGAGGAGGTTGCTCTGTTTCTGCTGGACAGGGGGGGAACGTTCTCTTATTTCTGCTGTGTGAGAGAACCATTATGGCAGCACTGATTTGTCCTGAATGCTAATGTCTGTGATAGCAACTGATTAGCATTGCAGGTGCAATTGTAGTGAAGGTTTGCTAACCCACAACCTAGCTAACATTAGCGAAGTGATTCAGTTTGTTCTGGTATAGCTTGGGAAACCTGGGGTGGTTGCTATGGTGTGGCACCCTCTGCTGGCCTTACCTGGTGTTATACATGGCTTGGGTTGCTGGTTGCCTGTCCAGCGGTGCAGTCGCGGTTTTCCCTCTGTGAATGTCGGTCCACATATGCCTGTTTTCCATCCTAGGTTCTAATTTTGATATTTTAGGTTCTAATGTCTGTGATGGAAATACAATTTTTCTAGTTTATTTGATAAGCTACACAATGGCAAAATGTCCGAAGTTTGAGCTAAGTATGTTAGCATTTATGCTAGTGTGTTTATGTTTCAGCACTATAGCTAGCTCTCAAGAATGCTAATGTAGACTCAGCTGTACACTGTTACCTCTGAGGTAATCGGTTCATGTTGATATGTTTGTAGAAGTTAATGCAACAATTTTGGAAGGAGTTAAGACAACTTGTATGTGATGATTAAGAAACTGATGTATTGTCATATGTTTATTTCAATTTTAGAAAAAATAAAAGAGAGAAAAGAAAGGAAACTCAAGAAAGTAAAACAAAACAAAGAATAAAGGAGACCTTTAGTTTGAACTAAATCTCTGCTGTACGCTGAATAGCTCCAGCCAGTCTCATTTCCAGTTGGGACAGAACACAGTTGATTAACTGAATGTATGTTTTTAAAAACCTGCTAGCCCAAACTTGCTCAATCTGGCAACACTCTAGTCTCCAGAATGTTAATCTACATTTTAAAGTCCTGGAGAACTCCCCATCTGATGAAGTGTCTTGAGGGAACTTTCCAAGGAACCCAAATATACTTTGGGGCAGACAGATCAGGGCAGGGAGTTTCCCTGCTAGCTGGCTAAACCAGATAGCTAACTTTACTGGAGGTAAGCCGAATATCAGATCTGTATTAGTTAGCCTGTACATGTGGCTATATTAGTGTTTGCACAGTGCATGCTGGGCATTGCAGTGCATAATCACTGCTGTACAAATAGGACAAAGACCCGTGAGCCATTGAGGGATGCAAAGCTACACTCAAGAACACAACAAACGATCACACTGAATGCTAGTTTTCGGTCCTGTAAGACGTTTTCTCTCTTTAATATGTTTGTGATGAGGCCTTCAAACAAAGAAGACACTGTGTAATGAATCGGTGCTACCTGCTCTCCGACACAGGGCCCAACAAACCCGACATTAATTAAAACCGGAGTGGCATCCCCTGGGTACTGTAGTGCGGTCCACTCGGCAGCACAGTGAGGGCAAATTGAACATAACCTCAATCTCGACTTCTCCCCAAATGCAATGGCGAAACCGCGGCGCGCGGTAATTAAGGAGACGATTGCCCCTTGAGTGGTCTCCTCCAGTTTCTCGTGCCAGCTCCCCATTCTTTAATTTTTCATTAGGGTCCCACCGACCCTCACCTCATTTCGGAGAACTTCTATCAGCTACCGCACAAAGGTTTCCTCCCTTCACCCTCTCCGAGCCGCCGGTCTGACCCCCGGAGACTCCCGCCAAGCCTCCGCAATCTAGCAACGATTACCTGCCACATGTCCAACGGCGAGGAGCCCTTCTTTCTTCAAGACAACCGCCCATGCCGATGGAGAGACAGCAAGCTGGCAACACCTCGAGACTGACACCATCAACCTTTGTATGACTTAATGTGCCTGTTAAGTCATAGAGGAGACAAGAGTCCAATCTGGTCAATAATAAGCTCTCAGTAGGTCCTGCTTCACTAGTCACTAAGCTGTCTTGCTGTGGTCAGTAGAAGGTGGACAGTGTTTTCAGGTGGGCCTTTTTTTAGCTCTGTGATTGATAGAGGCCAAACTTTTACTGTTAAGGCCAGTTTACTTACAGGACCAAGTGCTTTACAAATGAGGAAATACAAAGACAAATTAAAACACAATTACAAGCAATGCATTTAACCCTTTGTGTCCCTGTTTATTAATGCCATCAAATGAAGGAGTTTAACATAGATCCAGCTCACTACTCATATCAAATAGCTGAACCCAGAAAAAACAACTGACAGGAATGAAACTTGGTGGGTAGGTTTGACATTGTAAGACACATGAATGACTCAAGTTTCACCCTCAGCCGTGCATGTGATATAAGCCAGGATGGACCTTAATGCTCTACCTGACTGATGCAACAGTCATGATTGTGGACTGTTCCATCCTGCCAGCACCATTGGCAGATGGCTGCACCATGCAGGACTACATGCATGCTGACCGTTGCGATGACTGCCCTTAACACCATGTCATTGCCACCAAAGACTGTAATGGTGTCAAACCAGACTGTCATGGAGTGACTCAGAATGGCAGATGGTCATTGTCAGTAACGTGTCCTGCTTTTGTCTTTGTGAAAACGACCAAGGAATCCATGTGGGGAGGCACCGTGGTCAGCTCAGAGCAAGGTGCAACTGGTGGTCTACCATTGTGTAGCATCCTCTCTACCTTTAGGAGCCGTCTGTAAGCGTCTGTGAGGTGTGGAGACCAATTGCTGGAGTTTTGGGAAAGGAATGTTGTCTCATTTATGTCTGAAAAGGGTTCTAGCTGCTTAACAGTCCTGACTCTTCTTTGTCAGATTTTTCATTTCATGGTCTGGACTACCGGCTGGCCAGTTCAGTACCTGGACTCCTCTTGTGTGCTGTTGTGAAAGATGCAGAATGTAGTTAAGCATTGCCCTGCTGAGATGTACAAGGCCTTCCCTGAAAGAGACTCCGTTCTAAAACCTCTATTTATGGTTCAGCATTGAAAGTGGCTTTCTAAATGTGTACACCACCCACACCATAGACCCTAATGCAACCCTATACCATCAGAGATGCAAGCTCTTGAACTGTACCCTGATAACAAGCTGCATGGTCCGTCTCCTCCTCAGGAGTCTCAGGAGTTCATGGTTTACAACAAGAATTTCAGATTTTGATTCATCTGACCACAGAACAGTTTTTCATTTTGCCTCAGTCCTTTTGTTAACAAGCTACAGCCCAGAGAAGTAGGTGGCGCTTCTGGATTGTGCTGACCTATGGTTTCTTCTTTGCCTGATACAGCTTTAACTTGCATTAGTAGATTGTGTGGTGAACTGTGTTCACAGACAGCGATGTCTGGAAGTGTTCCTGAGCCCATGCAGCGATTTCCAGTATAGAATCATGCCTGGTTATTATGCAGTGCTACCTGAGATCCGAAGATCGTGTGCATCCAATACAAACTATTGGCCACTAACTGTTTAGATGCAGTTGCTGGCCAATTGGTGAACCTCTACCTGTCTTTGTTTCTGAGAGACTCTCTCTGAAATGCTCTTTTTATACCCAGTCATGTGACTTCAGTTTGCTTCCAATTTGCTCCTCCAGCTGTTTTTTACTAGTACTACTAACTTTCCAACTTTTTGTTTCCTCTGTCCCAACTTTTTGGTCATGTGACTTCAGTTTGCTTCCAATTTGCTCCTCCAGCTGTTTTTTACTAGTACTACTAACTTTCCAACTTTTTGTTTCCTCTGTCCCAACTTTTTGGGATGCACATATACAGTAAATGAGACAGGGAGATGGCAATGAATTCATTTTTCATCATTTTTTGACAATTGAGAAATTAAAAAATACCAGAATCTGTCCACTCTGTTTTATAGGTTGTACATACGAAGGACGGCAGTCATTTACAAACATCATTTGTTAGTTTATTCTCATTTGCCTCAAGCTGTAATCACCATGGATTCTTCTGTTCCAGTGGTTCTCAGGCACATTGAGAGACAAAACTCACCCGACACTTTGAAATAGTCAGAAATCTTTGGAATTATTTTGTGATTTATGGCTGGACTAGATTCACCTTTTGATGTTTGACTACACCAGCTTACTATAACCTACAGTGAACTCCCACCACCCTTCCACGACCCCCAAAAACCACAACCTGGATTTATGTCCTCGAGTACATTAGCCTGAAGACATTGGAGACACTGTAGCTTGGCTGAGAACCAGAGTGGCTAGTTTGCTTGCTAGTTAAGTACATTAAGAACATATCATTTCTTTGCATCATGTTTAGGTAACATTATATGATGCTCCAACCCCAACCCACCACTCCTTATGCTTTTTGGAAGCTAGCCTTGACAGTTTAACTTTCCTGGTTGTTATTAAAATGCTTCGTTCTGTGG
>JAMWET010005952.1:0-80000 GCA_024036415.1 Prochilodus magdalenae | reverse complement strand
ACAGAAGGAGAACCTGCTAGGAGGGGCCGTGTCTAGACTTTTGACTGGTTAATGTTATTAAAGAATCAAAAGAACAGCTGCACTAAGAAGGAAGTGTGGGGTTGCAGAGCTATCCTGTCTCTCAGGATGGCATCGGCCACTGTGTTTGCTAACCCAACAAACCTCGGCATGGAGTTGTAGAGTTTCCTAATGGTGTCCAGTGATAATCCAAGAACAAGCCGCTTAACAACAAACCATCCATCTTGACGCTGACCACGATGCCTCCACACACAAATTCGTTCGATTCTAAGTCACTCTATGACAGTCTGGCATGACACCATTGCAGTCTTTGGTGATGTTGATGTGTTAAGGGCAGTCACCATAACAGTCTGCGTGCTAGTAGTCCTGTGTGGTGCAGAAGTCTGCCAATGGTGCTGGCAGTGATAAGACCCATCCTTGCTGGCGTCACATGTGCGACTGACCGTGAAACTTGATTCATTGGCATGTCTCACGATGTCAAACCAACCCACCAAGTTTCATTCCTGTGGGTTGATTCGTTTTGGGGGCCACTATTTGTGAAGCTATGCTTTTGACCATAGGCCAGACATGAACCAGACCAGATTTGACTATCTTCTATCTATGCTAGCGCTGCAGTTATAAATCCTCGCAGGTAAAACAGCTGTATATGATTTTTTCAGCGCCTCCCTGAATGCAGTAAGAAGAGCTAATGACGTTAGCGTACTGGTTCTTGCTGGTTTGCGGCTCCCTGCTAAGAAGGAGGTAACCAACCCTACAGCAGAGAAGCGATACAATAGGAGCCCAAAGATTAGATATTGCACACTAAATCTTAACACGGTACATCCAGCAGTGCAACACTCTCCCAAGCCTGGAGGCCGTGCTGTGCTGATGTTTAGATAAGGAGATGCAGCTTGGAGAAAGCTGAGTTTATGTCTCAGGATTTTTTCTTTTCTGTCTATCTATATATACTGTATATATGAAAAAGCTGCATTTCCTCCATAGGGTGCCCTGGCTTGTGCCTAATGCCTCTTTGCAGCTGAAGGGTTATTATGAAGGTGAGCTTTAAGGGTCAGACCATTAAGAGGCTTTCAATAACACCAGACCATCCCCTGCAGAACAGCGCGGCCCACCTGGAGGAGCCTTTTCCACACATTCCCGGAAAGCATGGCAGTAATAGCAGGGGCTATCTCTAGCCCCCCCCAAACCCCCTTCCATGACTCATCTCACCTGTCAAAGGCCTTCCTTCCACTAGCGGTGCTGTTGCCACCAGGGCGTGTGGAGATGGATGCCCTACCGCTGAGCCCTGGAACGCTGGTCCTGCTGGCTTGTGCTAGTGGTCACAGCCTCGTTAGTCAGTATGGTCTTTAATAGCCTGTATATTAGCCTATTACAATTACTAGCCATCAAACATCCGGCGTGTTTACCTGGGGTTTCCTTACCTGCTTTCATTCACTCGAGGAAATTTGCAGCCACACAACCAAAGTTCAGTCTTGTAATAGCTGCATGTCCTGAAACACGTGCGGTGGTGTTGAGGTTCTGGACTCTGGGGTGGTCGGTCCATTGTCCTGAGAGAACCAGCAGCTTCTTTTTGGATGTGTGTGTTTCCTTTTCTCAGTGAGGAGTTTCTTGAACAGCTACACCTCCTTTCAGACCTCCATCGTGTTGAGGTGTCTTCTCAAAGTTGAAAGGTGGATAGAAACACCTATGGATGTTCTCAGATCTGAAGCAAGAGTGGAGCCTGATGTCCTCCTCTCTCCTAATAAAAAAGATGAAAGTGCTGTTTATCTGACTGGGACAGTGCTGGTGGGTCTACCAGGTCTTTCAGGTGGTTGTTAGGAGTCCCTGTTTTTTCTGCAGCTCCACTTTTGCTGTTACTTGTCACATTTACTTATGCAAAATGATTGAATGGCAATTTTGAGCCAGAAATGAAATAGAACATGGGTGAGCTTTGCTCAGTAGTAAATATACATGATGTGTACCAAGAAAAGGTCTTTGGAAAATAAGAGTTCTGGACTAATAACAATATTTCTACTTGATTGTGCATATCATTCATTCATTCATTCATCTTCTAAGCTGCCTGCCCTACTGGGTTGCAGAGGGTGCTGGTGCCTATCCCAGCACTCATTGGACAGAAGGCAGAAAACACCCTGGATAGACAGGCGGCCAGTACACCACAAGGCACACATCCACACCAATACACTCCACACAGAAAGGACCACGGACACCCCAGACAGGAACTCAAGCCCTTTATGCCATGAGGCGACATGCCCATTAGCAGACAACCTAAGTGTATCCTATCCGTCGTAATAAAACCTCATGGTATAGAACACGTATATGATGTGACATGAACAGTCCAAAGCCTGGAATGACGAAGCGGTTACGGCTTAGTGAAGTGGCCCCATGAGAACCTTGATTACAGATGTTAATGAGAAGGATTTGTGTGCTAAACTCGCATTAAGAGACCACAAATTGATTGCAATCACTTAATTATAGGCACTATCAGCACTGATCACTGTTCTTGCTTCCAAAGTGCTTTTCAAAAGCCTCGTTCCTCTCACTTTATAAAAATACCGTAGGAATAAAAGGAAACAGGCCTATTTTGATGAGTGTAAATGCTATATGGATGGATTTCTGCTTCCTTCACCTGAAACATAAACTGCGGAATGCTTTCCACAGCATGCTAGCTGAGCCGGGGCTGGGTTTCCCCAAAGCCCTAAATATAAACATGAAGATGACTCGCAAATGGCAGGGCAAGCATCAGACATAGAACACTCTCTCAAGATGCTCTCAGGGGCAGCACTGGTGGGGTGTGCAGGGGAAATCGCTCAGCACCCCGTTAGCACCCCTTGAAGGTGTTGATTGGCCATATAGTTATGATTAGGGATGCATGAATACCATTTTTTCCAACCTTTGTACTCGCCGATACCAATACTTGCTTAGAATGAGGCAATCAGGGCATTATGTAATAGTTTAGTTATTCATGTAAAATGGTGCAATAAAATCAATATAAAACCAACATGGAACAAGGCATGACCTATAATTTATTTGAACATTACCTTTTTACCTTTACAAACATTAATCACCATGTCATTTTATGCAGTAAAAAAAAATTCACTTTCTGTAACAAAGTTTGAAAAAGATTAACTACGTTTCACAAAAAAGGCTTATGGACCTTACATTGCAAATGCTACAACAATAGCTGTAACAAACAGACTAGGCCTAACGATGCAAACAAAGCCTGTAGTGTTTAGTGCTAACTGTTTCATCCCATCAGTTAATAGGAAATATTTGATGATATTTTACATTGCATTTAAAGTTAAATGGAGCTTAAGAGTGCTGGTCTATACTATGTATAACGTCATATTGAGAGCTACACTGATAAGACCACAAGATTAGGCTGTAAAAGCTAATCTTTTTTTGCAACTGTAAGTGGCAGGTTAAGAAGGTTCAGGAAAAGAAGCATCTCTGCAAGTTTGGCTGTGAGCCTGTTTCTGCTTTCGGTAACAATGTGTGCCACTGAGCTAAATAATCGCTCACTTTAACCTAAATATTTAAAGAATATTAATCTAACAAATAATAAAATGTCAGCTTCTGATGGCTACTTGAAAAGTAGTATTTATGAGAGTTTGCTGGATGTTTTGGCGATACCATCACACACGTGGACCTTAGAGGCTTGAAGTGTAGTCCAGAGAACAAAATGTAAATCAAGTATAGACCGACACAGTCTACAATAAAAGAGTATAAATGAATCAATTTGTTGTTTGACATTATAGAAATAGAATAGACGACCTTATTATTTATCTCTGGACCTGTCCATCTTTTATTTTAGTATTTTACCGCATTCCATTCTCAGTACATTAGCAACATAAGATGCACGCACATTAGTTACCTTGGATCGAGAGGTGTTGCGGTGAAGAAGAGCGGGTTTTGCTCCACGTCAGTAGCTGTAAGTAAAGTGCGTGTCATTGTTTTGATCGCCTGCTCCTCATCGGTTTCTTTGGACAGCAGTCTCTGTAATACAGTGATAGCAGGATTAACATCAGAGGAGCTCACTTGTCGAGTCAACTGTTCGAATAGCGCCAAAATCGCCACTGCCTAGTAGGTTCCACTCATTAAGGCTGAGGCTGTCGGGGAGCTCATGTTCTGACGCAAATATTCCCAGAGCCCGTTTCTACTCAGTGAGGGACTTGACTATAGCATATAGAATGGCCTGACTGCCACCGCGTCAACGACACTCTGCTGTGCAAGCAGACCCTCGTTTACTGCCAGCTGAAGCGTGTGTGCAATGCATGAAACGCTAGGCAGTCCTAGCTAGTGCATCTCGTCTAGCTAGCGTTTGCAGCAGTGTTGGTTGATGCCGTGTTCTGTTAGCAGTGAACTCCTCGTGCTGAGTTTGGTGTTTATATTTTAATTTTTTATCAGGTTTCTTCTGTTGTAGGAAGATGCAGAAGTACCTCCTCTTGATATTTTCATAGAGCACAGGTTGGAGTCTGCTTTGCTTGAGTTGTCATCACTAATTGTGAAGTAATTCCAGATCCCCGACATTTTGAATTGTCTGCTCATTAGCACAGCGTAGCTGACGTCCACTAGACACAAATTATAGGCGCCTCGTTTGCGATTACGAGTACGAGTAAATGGTCACGTTATCGGGCAAATACCCGATACTAGTATCAGTATTCATGCATCTCTAGTTATGATCATTCAATATGACGACCAGTCCATAAATCTTTGTATACCTTGTATTCCACATGCATTCACTGAGAGCACACTGCAGACTGCTCATACCCATACCAGTGCTTTCTGAGAACCATCTTCCTTTAACATGCACTGAAACAATAATCTGCAGGTCAGGCACTTAACTCATCAAGAGAACAGCTGCACCCAGAAGGAGGTGTGGGATTGCAGTGCTATTGGGAAGGAAGATAAAGGTTGCCAGGAACAATAACTGCTAATAAATTTAGACTGATGTGATCAATATTTATTGGGCTACACATACAGAAGTAGTGTCTCTCAGTATGAGGTTGGGCCGCCATGTTTGCTAACCCAACATGCCAGACGTCTCGGCATGGAGGTTTAGAGGTTCCTAATGATGTCCTGTGATAATCCATTCCATGCAACTAGTTTGTCGTCGCTGTCAAATGAACAACATGTATCTTCATTTTTGTTGTTTTTACTTTTTTGCGTTTTGAACACTGTGCAAAAATTTCATTAATAATGGACCAACAGCAATTACCCAGAATTGCTTGGGAAAGGTTTTTGCCCTCTCCTGTAAAGCTGCCATTTTGGGGATACTTGTTTTTCATTAGACAGCGACAATATACACAGTTCCTGCAGAATGTGCGGTAGGGGTTGGGGTGGAGTGACACCAGGCCTACTGCACATGTGACGCATGACAACAAACCGTTCATCTTGGTGCTGACCCCGGTGCCTCCACACATGAATTTGTTGGTAGTCTCCACCAAGACAAAACCGGGACTCATCACTGAAGATGACCCGCTGCCATTCTGAGTCACTGTTGCAGTTTTTGGTGACGCTGACGTGGGTGTTGAGGCAGTCGTCATAACGGTGTGCATGTAGTTCTGCATGGTGCAGCCATTTGCCAAGATGGTGGCATGGACTCATGGAGCCCATCATTGTTTGCTAAATGTCTGCAGTCGTGGCTGTTGGGTCAGTGAGGTACAGCAATAAGGCTGGTCCTTGCTTTCATCACATGCGCAGTTGAGCATGAAACTTAAATCGTTTGCATGTCTCACAATGTCAAATCCACCCACCAAGTTTCATTTTTGTCAGTTAGGTCCTTCTAGGTGCAGCAAATTTTTAGATGTGTGTCTACCCATTCCTTTTACCATCCAAAATAACTAGTAAACCTAAACAAGTCTTTTGTAGGTGTTAAGTCTATGAGGAGGCCTATTTTGCATCATAACTAAGTTGCAAGTGGGTGACAAGGGGTCCTGGGACTAACTAGTTAACCTCATTGACTCCCTGTATTAATAGGAATAGCCCCCAAATATCAGCTTCCTCCCCCAAAACTGTGAACAGCTGTTACTCTGTAAGGTTCTCTAGAACTGACCGCACCAAACCGCTCTGAATGATCTTTATTTGCTTTTAATTTACATTCTCCTTAACAGTGCTCCAGCTCAGTGTAATTCCACATTTCCAACCAGTTCCGTTTTTCTTTACAGGGCAGAGCTAAAAACCTCCTATGTCTTGAAATAGAACCAGCATGTCTAAAATCTGACAGTGACTAGAGGACTAATGGACGTTTTGCGGCCTCTTACTTCAAAGACTCAATCCAGGGTTAATTCCTCTCAGTGTGCACTGGAAAAGGCTAATCTCCGTCCCAATGTAACTTCACCTCTCCATCTCCGAACGGACAGTTTCTCTCAGGCTGAAACAGCAGAGAGTGAAGTTCCCTTGTCATGCCTTTGAAATGGAGACTAGAGGTACTTGTGAGGGTTCCAGGGAAGACACTTCAGGCAGGAATACGGCTATTTCTGCCTTTTAATCTTCTCTCGTCTTATAATTATGTGAGTCCTCAGTGCTTTGCATTTACTTTGCTATGTGATCTAAGACATCTGAATTTGTAGGTTTTTGTGATTTACTGTCCCAAACTACAATTTGAACATGCAAACACGGCAACAGCAACAGTGCCGGCTATGACCGATGTGATGCCCCAAGCATAAATTTGGCTCGTTCCCTTTTGATGGTGAAACCCAGCTAATAATTGCAGCGAAGCCACATTATGTCCAATAACACTCTATACACTAACAGGAGTATAGTACACCTAGCATTCACACACAGAGCATGTACAGACCACTTCTCTCACATGATGCTGCTGTTCACTCTACACATCAAATACAGTGAATGAACGGAACCTGAAGATCCAAAAATGTATATCAGTTATCGACTAAAGGAAACAGTTTAATTCACTGTTATAGGCAGGGCTAACTCGGCTAACTAGCTAGGCTAAGATGGAGATAAATGCTTCCCTCAGGGCAGACAGTGGACAGTTTACAAGAAACAGTGTACTTCTCAGAATTCTGGAGGTTGTACCCCTTATTACACATTCATAGTCTTTCCAGCTTCTCCTAACAGATTTAGGGTGGGAGTAACTGACAGTAGCTCTTGCTAGCTCGCTAGCTGCTTATTAAATTAGCAAACATTTTTGAGCTAGCTAACCAAGCTCAGAGCATCTGACAGTAATTACTATATAGAAATATACTATACGAGTATTCATTCATCAAATTATATTCCCTCTGTCTTTTCCATATCTTTCTTGCTCTTCTATTCTTTTTTACTCCGTTGGTTGCAGAGGGCTTCAGCCTTTTCCACATACTCACTAGCAGCGGCTGTGTTGTTAGCTAATGTTCTCGGTTACCATTAATCACATTCTCACTCACCCACCTCCCCCAGAGCCTGGGCATCCCTATGGATGGTTGGTGCCCCTAGCATTCGCCTATACAAACTGTGCTCAGGGCCGGCTCTGAGTAGCAATATACTGCACTGGTCTTTGATGGTTACTCCTATAAGGCAAATCAGTCATAAGAGCAATTTTCAATCCATTAGCACTGCTGTGTCTGATCCACTCTGATCGGCACAACTCATGTCAGTGTCACTGCAGTGCTAAGAATGATCCACCACCCACATAATACCTGCTCTGTGGTGGTCCTGTGGGGGTCCTGACCATTGAAGAACAGGGTAATAAAGTATACAGAGAAACAGATGGACTACAGTCTGTAACTGTAGAACTACAGAGTGCTCCTATATGGTCAGTGAAGCTTGTATAATGGACAATAAGTGTAGATACACGGAGGCGTACCTAATAAAGTGGCTGGTGGGGTGTTACATAATATTACACATTACTGACATGTATCTTTTTTCCAGTGGTGAGTATCTCTTGCTACGTGAGCACCGAGGCCTTGTTTGGAAGCAGGCCAGTTCAAGGTGTTGCATTTTGGAGTTTGAAACTATGAACACTGCTCAGGCCAACAATAAGGATCTGCCAGTTTTTGGTCCGGCAGTTCAGGCTGAAAGCCTGGTAACCCTCCAGGCATGTTCACGGTTCAGTGAGAGAATGAGATTATCCAGAGCAGACGTCCATGCCGCTGAGCAAGAGCGCAGTTTCATTTTGGCCAGGAATAAAGCTTTTTTAATAATGAGCTTAATTTCATCCTGCTTCCAACTCGGTTACAGGACTCCCAGATAACGGAGATAAAGGGAGACACCTGTACGTCCAGTTGGGGAGATTATGCTGGTAATATGAATTAATAAGCACCCTTTGGCTAAATGACACAGTCGGGTTCGGGTAGGAGGGCGGGTGGTATTTTCAACAGCACTGCGGCACTAACACTATGATATCTCTATATCTCTCATTGTGCGTGAGCTATAATGCAGCAACTGAATCATAGAAAACGTGAAGTATTGGGAAAGGCATAAATCCTGGAGGAGGAATTGACGTTCTAACAGATACATTTTCATAAGTCGTAAACAACTCCGAGCGACAAGTTTAATTGAATTTCTCAATCAATTTGCAGGCGAGAGGAAGATACACTCCCGAAGTAGATAATCTAACAATCTAAAGTAATAATAGCTTTTCTGTCTTATTGATTGTCGGTTTGCGTGCCCTGGCATGTTCCGACTTATGCCGCGAATACTGTGAACAGTTGGCGGCCATCTGTTATCGTGTTGGAGCTGATCAATTGTTTTTCTTCCATGTGACACATTCGCGAGGATGAAAATAAACTCTGAGGGGCTTCCATGGGGGGGCAATTATCTGATTGAGTAAATCTATCATACAGAAATCAATGAGGATGAGGCGACATTTGCCCTGCGGGATGCCAGCTCTATTACGCGGTGGCCTATCCGCTCCATCCGCTCCAAACAGACAGACTCTACTCCATGTCATTGGCTTCCTTGCATATGTGAAGGTTTAGTCTTCCATTTGCAACCCCAACTCATGAACCATCTGCCATATTCAATGTTTCATCTGAAATTGGGGGGTCCTTTGCCGTACTCTTCTGGTAGGCTGGAATATTGCTTTAACAATTTGATTGCATTCAACCACAAGATCATTACTTTGCTCAGGTACTGATATTAGATGGTCCATTCACACCACCTCAAGGTATTGGATGGAGCTCCATTAGTCCAGGGAACACAGTTCCACCGTTCCACGTTCCAATGCCGAGGGGCTTTATTCCAGTCTAGCCAATGTTTGGCATTGGCCATGGTGACTTCAGGCTCATGCATCGCTGTTTCTGAGCACGCAATTCAATTGACAATGCCTTTTATGGAGATGTTTATGCCATTATTAGTCATATTATTATTTTTGAACAAAAGCTATTTTTTTCTGCCACACCTTTACCTGTGCACTGACCATTGTTTGTAATGCTGAGGTGAACCCGAAACTATAGAGGGCAGTATATAACCAAAATATAAGTTCCCTGTGACTGAAACATACCTAATAGTGTGTAGTATCTGCATGAGTGCCAATAACAGCTTTGATTGGATTTGGCATAGACTGGACAAGTTTCTGGATGTAGGCCACCACATAGTTCAATTCTGAAGAGAATTCCCTGTAGACTGGGATTTTAGCCACTGCTGGCAGACCCTTACGACCATACGCTTCCATACATCTGCAGATTCAGCTACTTCCTTCAGAATGTGGTCTTGGGCACGCCCAAATGCAGTAACTCCTTTTAGCCAATCATTAACATCTGCTTTGGAACCATTTTCTACACATACAGGAAAGCATTTACTGCACTGTAGCACCTCTTCTCAGTCTGTGGATCCCATTACTCACGCCATGGGTAGTTATAGCCCCAGCATCCTTGTGCAGTGCCATCTGTAGTCACTACTACCACCTTAAACAAGCAAGGTGACACACATTTCATTTGGTGAGCTTAGAAATCATAAGAAACCATAAGGAAATGTTTGCTACAGTAAATCAGTATTGCCCCTGAAGGTGCACAATGATATTATGAGACAGGATGAGCTGGGGCTAGCATGCTAGCATGCTAACTTCAATGGATTTCCCTGAAACATGATACATAGACATACTGACGTATCTACGTTCGGTATTTCATCCGCTTAGGAATGTAAATACTACAAATAATACAAATAGCACCTGTAACAATTGGCAAAACAGGCATTTGAGCACTGCAGTTGCACCCAGGCTAACCACCAAGCAAAAGCTCCCTTTCCCACAGCTGTTGTTTAGTCTGGTAACTGTGTGTGTACGTCTGGCTGTAAACAGTCATCACTACACTGCTAGTTACACTTTAATTTGAACCATCGCACTGGGAATTTACTGCCACGGGCCTGCCACAATCCTCACACTCTCTCAGCGCAGACGTGGCAGCATGGCCACCAGAGACGTCAATAAATATACACTAAAGTCAACAAAACTTTCATATGAGGGAATGAGAGGAAACAGGGAAAATGGCCTTTGGAAAGAAAAAAGGAAGGAATGAAAGTGAGGCACATGTAATTCCATGTGAAGTCGTGTACTTATTTCTATCAGGTGGCTTGTAAACTAACAGCTCCGGGGGCCAGGGGATGACAAATATTGTTCATAATGGCTGAAAACTAATGAAGCATGAGATGGCAGCAAGAGCTACGAGAGGGCCAGAGGCGAGCTCATTCACTTCTCTCACTCTGCCTCTCTCTCTCTCTCATTCTCTCATGGTTGACTCTCTGTTCTCCTTGTTCCTTTTCTTCTTCTCCCCCCTGCCTCCTACTTTTCTGAAATTCTTCATTTCTCCTTCATCCCTATTCTCCACCTTCACACTCTTCATCTCTCTGTTCTATTTCTTTGCACTGGCCACAGAGTAGCTTCCGAGTGGACTTGACAAGCTGTTTGGACGCCGGCGTTTGCTCTCTAAGCTTCCCGTAACGCCACTGTCACATTTGTTTCCCCTCCAAAGCCACAGTTGTGGGTGGAAACAGACCATGAATAGCGCAGATAACTCACTTGCTTTTTTAGCAGTTAGTTAAATTTTCCACCGTGTTTACTCAAGGCAAAATTCCCACCTTCAGTTTGACCCTAAACAGGCGGCTGCAGCTTAGCAACTGTATCAAGGCCCAGGCACCGCTGACAAGCTGTTAAAACATTATTAGTGCAACACAAATTTTTATGTTGGGTATATGTAGATGTTTTGAATAAACTCCACTTTGTTTGGTTGTTGGTTGGCTGGTGATAAAAGGATGGATGGTTGGATGGATTGATGGATGAGTCGGTGGTTTTATGTATGGATGGTTGGATGGATGGGTGGGTAGTTGAATGGATGGATTGGTAGGTGGGTGGGTGGGTGGTTTGGGCAGACGGATGGATGTGATTTGGAGGAAAGGTTTATGGATAGATAGAAGGATGGATGGATGGGTGGATGGAAGGGATGGTGGTTTTATGGATGGATGGTTGGCTGGTGATTGGGAGGATGGATGGGTGGAGGAGTGGGTATTTGAGTGGATGGAGGGATGGATAGGTGGGTGACTGGGAAGATGGATGGAAGAAGTGAGTTGGAGGAAAGGTTTATGGATAGATAGAAGGATGATGTGTGGATGGAAGGGATGGTGGTTTTATGGATGGATGGTTGGTGATTGGAAGGATGGATGGGTGGAGGTGTGTGTAGTTGAGTGGATGGAGGGATGGATAGGTGGGTGACTGGGAAGATGGGTGGAGGAAGTGAGTTGGAGGAAAGGTGTATGGATAGGTGGATGGATGGGTCAATTAATGGGTTGATGGATGGAAAAGTGGATGGATGGATAGATGGGTGGGTGGGTTTTTTCAAGGATGGAAGGAACGATGCATAGAAAGATGCATGAGTGAATGGCTGGGTGGACAGTTGGACAGGTGGTAGGTTTATGGGTGGAGGGTTGGGTGGATGGGTGGTTACGCGACTGGTATATGGATTGACTGCTGTGTCTGATCCATTTACACCAGCAGAACACACACTATCACACCACCACCATGTCAGTGTCACTGCAGTGCGAATGAGAACGATCCACCACCCACATAATATCTGCTCTGTGGTGGTCCTGTGGGGGTCCTGGCCATTGAAGAACTGGGTAATACAGTACACAGAGAAACAGATGGACTAGAGTCTGTAACTATAGAATTACACAGTGCTCCTATGATATATATAAATAAAGCTCATTGTGGGTAAAGTTGTACAATTGTGTTCTTGTGGGCTCCCATACAAAACAGTTGCACAGTAATGCAGAGTTTGTACTTAACACTTACTTAATGCCAAGAACATGTTGAGCATTTTAGTGTAGCTTCTTCAAACTGCCTTGGAGGACCCTGGAGGACAATGCTAGTCCAGCCAAAGTTTGCTAACTAGCCGAACGAACACTTAACAAGACCCAATGGGGTATTCCCATAAACGTTCCCATTATAATGAGCATAATTACACATTTACATATTCTGCAGTATATGAACAATACTTTTTGTTTACTTCCACACCATCTACCCTCAAATCTAAAGGAATTCCTTGGAGAGATGCATGTAGAACCAGGACATTTAAAGAATTCAAGAGTGCAAACTCTTTTACAAAACCTCCACATAGTTTGAACGATTTTCACCAATGCAATGTTGAATTTCAACCCAAGGGCCATAAAGGAGGCTTTATTTTAGATCTATCTTTGATCTGCAGGCTTTATAGTCTTTATGTCCTTTTAGAGCTATAAGGCAGCCGAGACATCACAATATGTATGTAGCCCTCAAAGGCTAATGGTTGACCTTGTTGTCTATATCTTTCTGAACTTTGAATGGAGCCTGCTGCTAAAAAATGTCCAAAGAATTTCATAGTGTAGATCTACCCTTGCCATTGAAAACCCCATAGCTGACTGGCTGGGCTTGAAAGCTCAGACAACAGTTACCAAGCAGGGTGGGGCTTAGCAAAGGGTGAGTTCAGAATGATGAAAGTCAGTCTAGATCTCCCATGGCTATTTATTGCTAACTTCCACCTTTAAGCTTGCATAAAAACCTAGCTTTCAGAAAGTTAAACAAACTTAGTACATTTTCCCAGTTCCTTCGGAAGTATGGTGGTATGGTGGTATGGTATGGTCACTATGCCTACCGCTTCACATGGAGTCCTCATTTGTTTTGCTTTTTGTTTGAATGTTTATGTTTTCCTGCAGGCTGAGGAGTGTAGCATTGCATCCACCTGTGGCTCAGAGGCTGGCCTTTCAAATGACAGCACATTACCGCAAGGATGCAGTCTGAGTCGGGTACTGGAGTGACAGCAAATTGCAGCTACTGTGGGGCAAAAAAGTATTTAGTCAACCACTGATTGCGCAAGTTCTCCTACTTAGAAAGATGAGAGAGGTCTGTAATTTCAACTATGAGAGACAAAATGGAAAAAAAAATCCAGGAAATCACATTGTAGGATTTTTAAAGAATTTCTTTGTAAATTATGGTGGGAAATAAGTATTTGGTCACCCACAAACTGGCTCTCACAGACCTGTAACTTCTTCTTTAAAAAGCCCTTCTGTCCTTCACTGGTTACTGTTATGAATGGCAAATGTTTGACCTCGTTACCTGCATAAAAGACACCTGTCCATAGCCTCAAACAGTCAGACCCCAAACTCACCATGACCAAGACCAAAGAGCTGTCGAAAGACACCAGGAAGAAAACTGTAGACCTGCACCAGGCTGGGAAGAGTGAATCTACAATAGGCATGCAGGTTGGTGTGAATAAATCAACTGTGGGATCAATTGTAAGAAAATGGAAGACATACAAGACCATTGATAATCTCCCTCGATCTGGGGCCCCACGCAAGATCTCATCCTGTGGGGTCAAATTGATCATGAGAACGGTGAGCAAAGATCCCAGAACTACACGGAGGGACCTGATGAAGTGGTTGTGGTTGGTGTAGCTCAGCAGGTAACACTGGGTGACTATGCTGTGCTACATTGGCCTACCTGTAATATGATTGACATTGTAAGTCGATCTGGATAAGAACGTCAGCTAAATGCTATAAATGTAAATGTAGATGATGAATGACCTGCAGAGAGCTAACAAAGTAACAAAGGCTACCATCAGTAACACACTACATCGAGAGGGACTCAAATCCTGCAGTGTCATGACTTGGACCATTGCTACCTGGGTCGACTACTTGGATTCTTGGGCTGGTGGGATTCGGCTGGATCTATGAGTAGTACTACACCAGAGCTACAAACGTGTAGGGGTTGGCTGCTTAAGTGATGCTACATTGCAACTATAGCTACCTGGGCTTGAGTGACAATGTATTGCAGCTACGAGGCTGCCTGGACTGGGAGCTTATTCAGTGTTACCTAGCACCTGCATGGTTGCCTGGGCTGGCTGCACTGATGGTGTGCACTGCAGCTGTGGGGCTGCCTGGACAAATGATTTTCAACTGGATCCATGAGCAGCGCTACACCAGAGCTACAAGGTCTTTTAGGCCTAACTGTTGCTGCACTGCAGCTACATGACTGCTTAGACCGGGTGCCTTTTTTGTGCTACCTAGCAGCTACATGGCTGCCTGGGCTGGCTGCTGTGAAGCAGCAATGACACAGCTGCCTACATGATCGCAGCTACATGGCCGTCATGGTCAGCCGTTTGGCTGACAATACATTGCAGCTAGGATGCAGCCTGGATTGGCAACATGAGTGACAGATATGGCAGTAATAAGTCTTTCTGGACTGGATGTCTGTTTGACGAAGCATTGCAGCTTGCCTGGGTGGGCCACTTGGATGACACTGCACTGCAGCTGTGGGTCTACCTGGGCTGGTGGTGTTTGGCTGCATCTGTGAGCCGTGCTATGCCAGAGCTAAAAGGCCTTTAGGGCTGACTACTTAAGTGACACTACTTTACAGCTATGTGGCTGCCTGGGCTTATTGCTTGAGTGACAGTGTATTGCAGTTATGAGTCTACCTTGCAACCGCCTGGAGTGATGGTGTTTGGCTGCATGTAGGAGCAGCACTAGGCTGCAGTGACAGGGCCTTTGGGTCAGCTGCCAAAAAGCTACATGCCTACATAGGTCGGCCTCTTGGATGCTGCTTCCCTGCAGCTGTGGGGCTGCCTGAACTAGGGGTGTTCATCTGCATGAAATTGCTACCCCAAAGACCATTTCTGGCCTTTGAGGCTTCTTGTGCTGGCCCCCTATAGTGAGATCCTCCCCTGCATCTAAGGGCTCTTTCTGACTCTTTGTTGATGAAATGTTTTGTAGCCATGTAGTTATGAAGAGGCTGATCATTACAATCTAAATGCAACCAGGGGACCAAACATTTGTATAGGATACCGCCATGACAGTGTATGAGTCTTTTACCAACTGTCATTTATCCAAAAAAGATGGACAAGGCATATGGTTAGCAATGTGCTCGCAGGTCATTGCTGACCCAAGGTGCCACATTTAATGGTTAACCTCACCCAAAAGATGACTGTGTAGAAGGCCTGAATGCATGTCAATCTAGTCCAAATGGCTGCACATCACTGGACATCAGGATTTTATTCTGACAGACAGTGGCACACCAGCTTCTTTTCTTCATTCATTCCTGCCCATGTGGTCCAAAATCCATTAGCTTAGTGTCACAAAGATTAATTCCTAGCCATGCTAGCACCTCTCGTGCTCAGAACCCTTTGTGATATTCTGCTGTGGCCTCCAAGAAATTGAAATCATAACCTGTGGCCTGTTTTTTCGGACGAGCTGTCTGTTCCTTGTTGCTGTAAGCACATTCAGTTGACCGGTGCACTTCAGGAAGCCAGACAGCGAGACGCAACAAACCCAGGGAACCTTGTTAGCTCGGTTTCATGTTGTGCCCATAGTGCCGATCATTGAGATCCCGGGTGGGCGATGTGGTGGGTGCTGTGTGTTTTTGCTCAATTCCGTAATGTTTCCGAGTTAGCCACCGCCGGACGCTGGACGGACTTGTATTAGACAGAGGATCACACCGCATGACAGTTTTAGCATTCCAAGAGTCTGATGAAATCTAATTGCATTATTTGGGTCTGGTCTCTTCAGAAAAGTAATTAAATTATCTACGGGTCCCTCAGAGAGAGACAGAGAAACAGAAGTGCCGCCATGCATTATTCATGCCCTGCACTGGAAGCTCATTAAGTAAAATGGACCACTTCATGTATATCATAACCATTTTACTGTATACGTAATTATGGGCTTCCAAACATAAAAAACAGTGGAAGGTGACTTACTTTTTTGGTTTGCTTCATAAATAGCCTAACCATAATCATCGTTTGCAGTAATTAGCTCAGAATAACTGACCGACATGTCATCAAAATCCTGATTTGGGGTCAAGAAGCTCACTTTCCAGCCTGTTTCTGGTAAGCAAACAAAACATGAGCAGCACATCTATACACCACTGTCCTTCTACTGCCCACAGTTTCTACTGATGCACTTAAACAAGAGTGGAGTGGATGAACATAATGACCGCATATCCTTCCAGATGGGTCTACTGCATGATTAAGCAATTAAGCAATCAACATCACCACATCACTTTTGCACACTGCCCCTGTCCAGGGGGGGAAATTCTCCTACAACAAAGAAGGATGATCTTGAACTAACATGGTATGATGCATTGTTAAACTAACTAACACCTGAACGGTTGACTGTTTCCCAAAACTGTCATACCTTGTTTGTACCACAGCATTTGGATACACTGTAATTTGAACTACGACGGTTTAAATCAACAAGGTTTGCGACATCCACGGCCAAGTGTGACACTTCAATCGTTCACCTGTATCGGTACCAACCTGGGTAGTTCCAAGTATAGTTCTGGGAAGCTCAAGTATAGGTACAGGCTACAATGCCCTCCGCAAACCAGAATGATAAGCAGCTCAGAAGATGAATGAACAAACGAAAGAACAAACGAAAGAACCAACGAACGAACGAACAAACGAATATCTCTGTTGCCTGTATGCAGATGTTAAGCAGGCCCAGTTGACCTTGACTGTACCAACCTTGGTAGTTCCAAGTATAGTTCTGGGAAGCTCAAGTATAGGTACAGGCTACAATGCCCTCCGCAAACCAGAATGATAAGCAGCTCAGAAGATGAATGAACAAACGAAAGAACAAACGAAAGAAACAAACGAACGAACGAACAAACGAATATCTCTGTTGCCTGTATGCAGATGTTAAGCAGGCCCAGTTGACCTTGATTGTACCAACCTTGGTAGTTCCAAGTATAGTTCTGGGAAGCTCAAGTATAGGTACAGGCTACAATGCCCTCCGCAAACCAGAATGATAAGCAGCTCAGAAGATGAATGAACAAACGAAAGAACAAACGAACGAACGAACAAACAAATATCTCTGTTGCCTGTATGCAGATGTTAAGCAGGCCCAGTTGACCTTGATTGTACCAACCTTGGTAGTTCCAAGTATAGTTCTGGGAAGCTCAAGTATAGGTACAGGCTACAATGCCCTCCGCAAACCAGAATGATAAGCAGCTCAGAAGATGAATGAACGAACGAAAGAACAAACGAATGAACAAATTAATATCCCTGTTGCCTGTATGCAGATGTTAAGCAGGCCCGGTTGACCTTGATTTTAGCTCAAGTTGGCAAGTGGAAAAGATATAAGTGACTTCAGAGGAGGCTTCATCATAAGGGCACACAAGGCGCAAAGACCACAAAGCCAGCTCAGAGGGAACAGTGACTGAGGAGACTCCTGGATGTAGATCTGTGGAAAACTGAGGCCGAAAGAGCATATTCAATGACTGTGATATTCCTGCATAAGAAAAAACATCCATAGATCCACAACTACGTAGACAAGGATGTTTCAGGATGGGTGGAGCACACAAGACCCTCATTAGAAACGATGACTGCACCCTTGAGAGTTCGGAGGTGTAAAACCTGTAGGGTGAAAAACTTAGTCACTAAGTAAAAAGGGTCTTACAAGTCACTAAGTCAGTGGGGATAGGATAGGCACGGGATAAGGAAGATCATTTGGTTAACACAGAATATCCAGCCCATAAGCTCATTGGACAAAATTTGAGCGCACTGTGACTGTAACGTACCAAATAGTACCAATAGCACCAATAACAGCTGTGACTGGATTGGGCATGCACTGGACAGGTTTCTGGTTAAAGGCCACATCAATGTTCAGACATCTTGCATCAAAGAATTGCGCACTTGGGCCGGATTTGGTGGATGACTTCCCTGGCACAATTCCCATTTGCACCTTCCGATTACCTTAACTTATTTTTAAAGGAAATTGTTATTGTTATTAATCCTATTTCATTAAAAAATGAACTAATTACAGACACATATTTTATTTTAGCTCCCAGAAAAACCTGGTCTGTCCTAGAGTGTTTTGATGGTTCTCATAGAAATTCCCTAGAACTTGCTCTCTACCACAGCCTTAGTGTTGTGCCCAGAAAGTAAGGCCATGCATGGCTCCAAAGGGTTGTCCAGGTGGGCAGTTTCTGATTGGCACTTAAAGATGCCCCCCGACTTCTTTCCACCTCAATGGCTACCACTTCTCTGTGGCGCAGGTGTTTGTGCCATTAGGAGGAAAGTGGTTGGAGCAACTCAACAGCACCCACAGTCCCTGCTTATACAGGAGTTGGACAATGAAACTGAAACACCTGGTTTTAGACAACAATCATTTATTAGTATGGTGTAGGGTCTCCTTTTGTGGCCAATACAGCGTCAGTTCGTCTTGGGAATGACATATACTGCGTCCTGCACAGTGGTCAGAGGGATTTTAAGCCATTCTTCTTGCAGGATAGTGGCCAGGTCACTACGTGATGCTGGTGGAGGTGCGTCCTTCTTGGAGGTATGCTGACATTACCCTGGATACCGTGGCTCTTGATACATCACAAAGACTTGCTGTCTTGGTCACAGATGCACCAGCAAGACGTGCACCAACAGTTTGTCCTCTTTTGAACTCTGGTATGTCACCCATAATGTTGTGTGCATTGCAGTATTTTGAGCAGAACTGTGCTCTTACCTGCTAATGGAACCTTCACACTCTGCTCTTACTGGTGCAATGTGCAATTAGTGAAGATTGGCCACCAGGCTGGTCCAATTTAGCCATGAGACCTCCCACACTAAAATGACAGGTGTTTCAGTTTCATTGTCCAACCCCTGTATGTCCTCCAACACCAACACCCCTACCCCCAAATATGACCACAGAGTACTATAGTCCTGTGTCATTCTGTAGTCTGCTTTAAGTCCTCACAAGGAACTCAGGGCACCCCAAAAAAACCCTCCCAATGGACCACATTCTCAATGCAACTAAATGATGCAAACAAAATGTTCTAGAACATTTGTTAATACCACTGTCCTTATTTTCCAAAATGCATGGGCCTGAGTCATTTTTACCTTTCATTTTAATGGGCGACTATGCAATCGCTCATCCAATTTTGTCAGCATTTATTAGTTTGCAAATGGCCTCTGTTTTACTAGACCTATTTCTGTATAGCCAGAGCCCTGCATCATCCTGCACTACGTTCTAATGAGAGCAGGAAAGGAATGAACGATTAAACTGTGGTTTAGACTTGCTTAAATGAATTCTATATCAACCTGAAGAGCATCATCTGGTGGAGTTTTTATGGGTGCCTTGTAAAAAGCATAGCTTAGCCACGCACTCATGAACCCTACTGCTGCAGAACAGGGTGAACATTAGCCTAGCAACCATTGCTAAGTGATGGATCTGCCAATTAGACTCTTATGTTGCGGTAAAAGCACCATGTAAAAGCACAGCTTGGCTAGATATGACCCTCCCACTGCAGATCAGGGGACCTTGCACATGTTAGCCTAGCGAACACTGCTAAGTGATGGATCAGTCAATTAGACACTTGTGTAGCAGTAAAAGCACCATGTGAAAGCATAGCCTAGCTGGAAATGACCCTCCCACTGCAGTTCAGAGGTGCATGTTAGCCTAGCGAACACCGCTAAGTGATGGATCAGTCTTTCAGGTGTGCTAAGAGCACTTCAGTGTCATCAGCTTGACATGGCCAGCAGTCTTTACAGATTCAGTGGCTTCAAATCCAAAGGAAAGTGTGCTCATCTTTTGTCCTTCCATGTTGTCAGAAGCCATGCTAAAAGCTGGTCGGTCCACTCCATATTCCACTAAAGCCCATGAGAGTGAGACTGCGCACATCTCTGAACCAAAACCACCTTTAAACCACTTCAAAGGACATCACCCAGAGCGCTAACATTGCTGAGAATGAGTTTCAGGGTCACATTGTGCCAATTAGGTCAATCACACAGTCCCTTTCTTTGCATAGTCTTTATGCTGGATAAAAACCTGCATACATTAGCTAACCATGAGGAAGCCAGCTACTCAAAAGCCTACTGTGCAGTCCATATGACCTCAAAAAGCTTGTTCTATGTCTTAATTGTGAGACACAATCTAAATTAGCTTTAGGTATCGCAGCTCCTTTCATGCTAGTTGTATAACTGTGTAACCCCCATTCACTGATACCAATTGTCAAGTACTTTATGGCCATTGGGAATCCATGTGGAGTGAACCAGTCTTGACTGCTGGTCACTGATCTATAGGCAAATATATATAACAGTAAAAATATGATATGACCTTTAAGAAGCCCAATCCTGACTGCTAGGCTAATGAATGTAACTTTAGCATAACATTAGTAAAACGCTGTACATCATATGGCAATTAGGAATCCCTGTAGGGTCAACCAATCCTGACTGCTAGTTACTGGGCTATAAACTAATAAATGTAACCAAGCTAACATTACATTTACAGCATTTAGCTGACGCTCTTATCCAGAGCGACTTACAAGGTTAGTCATGTCACAGGTAGTGTTAGGTGTCTTGCCCAAGGACTCTTATTGGTGTAGCACAGCATAGTCACCCAGACCGGGATTCGAACCCCAGTCTCCCACATGTGGTGATGGCTCCCTGGTGGGTAGTGGTGTTATCCACTGAGCTACACCAACCAACTGTATCTGTTGGTTGGTGTGTGAACATTAGTCACAGATATGTAAGGTAATAAACATAAACAAGTTAGCATTAGCTAAATACATCATATGACAATTGGAAATGCTTGTGGTGTTAACCAATCTTCACTGCTAGTCACAGATCTGTAAGGTAGCTATTAGCAAGTTGGCATTAGCAAGTTTGCATTAGGTAAATACATTATATGACAGTTGGAAATCCCTGCGGTGTTAACCAATCTTCACTGCTAGTTACAGATCTGTAAGGTAATAAACATAATCAAGTTAACATTAGCATAACATTGTGTAAATACATCATATGGCAATTGGAAATGCTTGTGGTGTTAACCAATCTTCCCTGCTAGTCACAGATCTGTATGGTAGCTATTAGCAAGTTAGCATTAGCTAAATACATTATATGACAGTTGGAAATCCCTGTGGTGTTAACCAATCTTCACTGCTAGTTACAGATCTGTAAGGTAATAAAGACAACCAAGTTAACATTAGCATAACAGTGTGTAAATACATCATATGGCAATTGGAAATCCCTGTTTAGCCAACCAGTCTTGACTGCTTGTCCCTGACATATAGAGAAATACATATAACAAAGCTAGAATTAGCATAAGATTACTAAATACATCATATGACAATTGTGTATCCATGTGGTGTGAACTACTCTTGACTGCTAGTCACTGGTCTATAGGCTAATGAATACAACACAGCTAATATTTGCATAATCATATGACCGCACACCACTGTAGTCGTGTGTCATTCTGTAGTCCGCCTTTTGCCCATGTAAGGAATTCTGGGTCTAAGGTTAGTTCCTCTGTAGTAAGAATGAGTGGTTTTTTTTTTTAATCGCCTCTATATACTTTAAAGTGCGAAAATATTATATAAGTAGTTAACTACAAATATTATGTTCAGTAGTTTACTAAACCGTAAATTACCAAATTACTGAAAGTATGTTTAATGTGTTACTTTCATGAACCAAAAGCACTAAGTAGCACTAATAATTAATTGAGTTTATATTTAAAAGTGGACTTTCATAAACTAGTTTAAACACTACCAAACTAGTAGTTTACTTCCGTTTTTTTATAAACTAAAATCACTTTTTAGAACTACAAAAATATTAATTTACTGAGAGTGTGCTTTAAATACATTTTCATAAAATAAAGCTTTTACTAAACTAGCAAAATAAAAAGTGGTCAAGAATATTGAGCTACTCTACTCTAGTTACACTGATATTAGTATACTTACTTAGTATACTTACTACATAAAGCATACCTGGCATATTACTCCAACTTTATTTAAGTTTCCTTACTAAAATGAACTTTTAGTATGATAGTTATTGTAGGGGTCAGCACACCTACACCTTTACACAGCCAATAGGAATTAGCATTTTTGCTGATAAACTCACTGAACACTAGGAACACTGAACTCTGTCCCAACACGGGTCAAACAGTCCAGTTCTCTCTCAGTATAAATCTAACCTTACAACATTTCTCTTCACACTCGCTTAGAACCTGCCTTAAGCCTAAACCGCTCCTCCATAAGGGCTCACTCATATCGTCTGCTCGGATGTCATTGTTGTTATTGTAGCTTTATGTATTTCTATTTTTGCAATCTTGTGTACTGAAACTTCTGAAGCATCTTTGGTTCTTGACAAGCACTGTGTAAAAAGAAAGTATAATAATAATAATAATAATAATAATAATAATAATAATTATTATTATTATTATTATTATTATTATTATTATTATTATTATTATTATTATTTTAACTGAAAAATTAGCTTTCATTAAAAAATAAGTTTTCATTAGATGGGCAGATGATTACTCTGGTTGGGCAAGGTTTATCACCAGGTTGGAAACTCCCACCCAGGGCCACTCGTAGATATGCCCCTGGATTTAGAACCATGTGTCAATTGTGCAAAGAGGAGTTTGTCTTTAAACCCATCTGTCCACATGTACACACTCTAGTGAACACACACCTGGGGCAGTGAGCACGCTTGCTCAGAAAGGTGGGCAGCCCTATTCACAGCTCCCTTGGAGCAGGTGGGGTTAGGTTAGGTGCCTTACTGCTCATGGGCACTTCAGTTGCATGCTGTCAGTTCTGGTCACAAGGCTGGTTTCCAAACCTCCAGCAGGCTGACCCCAAAAACCAAACCCAAAGAACTTCAAGCCTTCAAGATGCATCATCAGGATGGGTTTTCCCTGGTTCCTAAACCTGGGAATCTATGCTAGCAAACCAGCGTAGCACTGCAGTGGGATACATGTGAAGCATATTACACCAGTTCACAACAGTGATGTATGCATATTTCATTTGGGCCTGAATGTCTCTAAGGCCTGTTTGCGTCAGTGATGAGATCTAGATGATGGCTGACCTGTACCACGGGGGCTGTCTTTCTCCAAAGGCTGGAAGAGTGGCAGTTCATCACGGGTCAGCCCAAACCCTGTTATCACCACACTCTGGCATCGATTGCACGACAAGAAGCAGGAGTGTAGCCGCCTCCGACATCAGCTACAACGAATGAAAGTGGGAAAGGTCAATCTTCTACATACGGAAGGGACCCTGGGATGCTGCCGCATGGTGGGATGCTGCCATATGTGAGTGAGCCGTTGCATATTTTCTTGCTTCCATGACTTGTAGCCTCCAGCCGAGATAACGGAATTTGTGTCAGTGGCGGTGGCAGCTCCAGTCTTCACATGGGCCGAGGGGTGCGAAGGCACACTTCAAAGCTAGCTGAGAAAAGCTGCCACAGATATTTGAAGGGAATGGGGCTGCAATGAGGGTGACAGTGGAGATGCACCGAGCTGCTAGGTTTTGTAGGTACACCTACCTTGTGCCTATACTTGGCCTTTTCACCATATAGGCTTAAAAATAAAGGTGCCAGGGAGCGCTCACCTTGGCATATCAGGTTTGGTTCCCTGAAGTCGAACGGAACATAGAGCAAAATATTAAACACAGTAAACTGGAGTGTAATATTACACATTATTACACATCCAGCAAAACTTCAACCGAAAAATAGGAGATATAATTGTGATTTTATTGCCCCTTATACAGAACTAACATTACTAAGTATAGATAAAGGAATGAATGGATGAAGGAACAATGTTGGTGTATGGAGAAAGGAATGAGCGGATGAAGGAACAATGCTGCTGTATGGAGAAAGGAATGAGCGGATGAAGGAACAATGCTGCTGTATGGAGAAAGGAATGAGCGGATGAAGGAACAATGTTGGTGTATGGAGAAAGGAATGAGCGGATGAAGGAACAATGTTGGTGTGCTGATAAAGGAATGAATGAATGGATGAAGGAACAATGTTGGTGTGCAGATAAAGGAATGAATGGATGAAGGAACAATGTTGGTGTGCAGATAAAGGAATGAATGGATGAAAGAACAATGTCGGTGTGCAGATAAAGAAATGAATGGATGAAGGAACAATGTCAGTGTGCAGATAAAGAAATGAATGGATGAAGGAACAATGTCAGTGTGCAGATAAAGGAATGAATGGATGAAGGAACAATGTCGGTGTGCAGATAAAGAAATGAATGGATGAAGGAACAATGTCAGTGTGCAGATAAAGAAATGAATGGATGAAGGAACAATGTTGGTGTGCTGATAAAGGAATGAATGAATGGATGAAGGA
Source organism: Prochilodus magdalenae (assembly GCA_024036415.1). Lineage (NCBI taxonomy): Eukaryota > Metazoa > Chordata > Actinopteri > Characiformes > Prochilodontidae > Prochilodus > Prochilodus magdalenae. Next base: position 55,476 of record JAMWET010005952.1, on the reverse strand, counting down.
ACAATGTCGGTGTATGTATTAAGGAATAAACAGATGAAGGAACAATGTTGATGTATGGATAAATGAATGAGTGTATTAAGGAACAATGTTGGTTTGCAGATACAGAAATGAATAGATGAAGGAACAATGTCGGTGTGCATATAAAGGAATGAATGGATGAAGGAACAATGTCGGTGTGCATATAAAAGAATGAATGGATAAAGGAACAATGTCGGTGTGCATATAAAGGAATGAATGGATGAAGGAACAATGTTGGTGTGCATATAAAGGAATGAATGGATAAAGGAACAATGTCGGTGTGCATATAAAGGAATGAATGGATGAAGGAACAATGTTGGTGTGCAGATAAAGGAATGAATGGATGAAGGAACAATGTCGGTGTGCTGATAAAGGAATGAATGGATGAAGGAACAATGTCAGTGTGCAGATAAAGAAATGAATGGATGAAGGAACAATGTTGGTGTATGGAGAAAGGAATGAGCGGATGAAGGAACAATGTTGGTGTGCTGATAAAGGAATGAATGAATGGATGAAGGAACAATGTCGGTGTATGTATTAAGGAATAAACAGATGAAGGAACAATGTTGATGTATGGATAAATGAATGAGTGTATGAAGGAACAATGTTGGTGTGCAGATAAAGGAATGAATGGATGAAGAAACAATGTTGGTGTGCAGATAAAGGAATGAATGGATGAAGGAACAATGTCGGTGTGCAGATAAAGGAATGAATGGATGAAGGAACAATGTCGGTGTGCAGATAAAGGAATGAATGGATGAAGGAACAATGTCGGTGTGCAGATAAAGGAATGAATGGATGAAGGAACAATGTCGGTGTGCAGATAAAGGAATGAATGGATGAAGGAACTATGTCGGTGAATGGATGAAGGAACAATGTCGGTGTGCATATAAAGGAATGAATGGATGAAGGAACAATGTCGGTGTATGTATTAAGGAATAAACAGATGAAGGAACAATGTTGATGTATGGATAAATGAATGAGTGTATGAAGGAACAATGTTGGTGTGCAGATAAAGGAATGAATGGATGAAGAAACAATGTTGGTGTGCAGATAAAGGAATGAATGGATAAAGGAACAATGTCGGTGTGCAGATAAAGGAATGAATGGATAAAGGAACAATGTTGGTGTGCAGATAAAGGAATGAATGGATGAAGGAACAATGTTGGTGTGCAGATAAAGGAATGAATGGATGAAGGAACAATGTCGGTGTGCAGATAAAGGAATGAATGGATGAAGGAACAATGTCGGTGTGCAGATAAAGGAATGAATGGATGAAGGAACAATGTCGGTGTGCAGATAAAGGAATGAATGGATGAAGGAACAATGTCGGTGTGCAGATAAAGGAATGAGCGGATGAAGGCACAATGTTGGTGTGCAGATAAAGGAATGAATGGATGAAGGAACAATGTCGGTGTGCAGATAAAGGAATGAGCGGATGAAGGCACAATGTTGGTGTGCAGATAAAGGAATGAATGGATGAAGGAACAATGTTGGTGTATGGATAAATGAATGGGCGTATGAGAAACAATGTTGGTGTTCAGACAAAAGGAATGAATGGATGAGGGAACATTGTTGGTGGACAGATAAAGAAATTAATGGATGAAGGACAAATTTTAATAAAGACACACTCCAAAATCTTGTACAAAGCTTCCCAGAAGAGTGGAAGCTGATATAGCTCCAAGTCTATATTAAGGTCTACGGTTTTGGAATGCGATGTCATGAAATCACCTGTAGGTGTAAAATGTAGATGTCCCTATACTATTGTCCATATAATTTATGCATAACTATAGCATGGATAACTTCAGGCTCCTGCAGATGGCGCTGCACAAGAATGATGGAGCTACAGTATAAATACATACGGGGTGTGAGTGACGGTATCCATAGATTGGGAAGAGGTGCTACAGTGCAGTGAATGTCTCATTCCATGCGTGGAAAATGGCTCCAAAGCAGATGTTAATGATTGTCCAAAAGAGCAGTGGCTAAAATTCCAGTCTAGAGGGAATTCTTCTTGGAATTGTGCCAGGGAAAGCATCCACCAAATCTGGACCAACTGCACAAGTGATAGGCCACATAAAATGACAGAGCAGGGTCAGCGGATACTGGTGCACAGAGGTCGCCAACTTTCTGCAGGGTCAGCCATTACTGATCTCCAAACTTCATGTGGCCTTCAGGTTAGCTGAAAACCGGTGCGTAGAGAACTTCATGGAATGGGTTTCCATGGCTGAGCAGCTGCATCCGCCACTGGACTGTAGAGGCTATGGCTATCTGATGTACGATTCTGGGTTTGGCGGTTGCCAGGAGAACGGTACTTGTCTGAGTGCGTTGTGCCGAGTGTAAAGTTTGGTGGAGGGCAGGGTTATGTGTGGGGTTGTATTTCAGGAGTTGAGTTCGGCCCCTTAGTCCAGTGAAAGGAACTTTTAATGCTTCAGCAGACCAAGAGATTCTGGACAATTTCATGCTACCAGCTTCGTGGTAACAGTTTGGGGACAGCCCCTTCCTGGTCCAACATGACTCCGATGAGCGAGTTTGGTGTGGAAGAACTTGACTGGCCTGCACAGACCTCAACCTAATAGAACACCTTTGGGATGAATTGGAGTGGAGACTGTGAGCCAGGCCTTCTCGTCCAACATCAGTGACTTACCTTACAAATGTGCTTCTGGAACACATTCCTAAACCTTGTGGAAATGCTTCCCAGAAGAGTTGAAGCTGTTATGGCTGCAACAAGATACTCCACAGTTCATAAGCCTTTTCTTGCCTGTTTTCAAGCACAACTTCCCAGCACCCCCTCTACTCCATCCATCAATGGAAACAGACCACCATCAGACCACTATGGACCAGTTATTATGTGGGTAGGGGACCAATCTCCGCACAGCAGTGACACTGGAATGGTAGTGTATGCTTGGCACTTCAGGCTTAGTGATGTGTATTGTAGAGTCAGGCCATCTGCACCATCAGGGCGTACGAGCGTGCGGCGCTAACGGCCCTGCTGATGAAGTTGTTATTGTTGTATTTCAACACGAAAGCTTTTTCATCGTCAAAGAGTGACGTTTGGGAGTTCTTGACGTTAAAGGCGACGGATTTCCCAGCGTTTTCATTGCCGCTTTTTGGTGGGGGAGCTGCTGAGATGAATCGTGTGACTTCTTCAGCGGCACAACACTCACCGTCTTCAGCGGAGCATGCAGGGGGACAGGCGCTGTTAATCTACAATGGCCTTGTAAAACGTGTTAAATGCATTTGCATATTTTAATGGATTACCCTAATTATTCGAGCATGACTGCGTTGTTTACAGAGTTCGCTAGCTTGTTAGCTCGCAGTCATCCTGCTCCTTATGTGTATGTGTGCTTCTCCCCAGCCCAGCAAAACAATGAAATGTCATAGCTTTAGTGCTAAGCTATAGCACTACCCAGCAGGAGGTAGGATATCTTTTTCACATAGATGTGGGGATCTCATCTCACCTCTCTCAACATATGAATAGAACAGTCTGGGTGTGTTGGGTAGTGGTGTTGGTGGGTGTGTGCAGGGTGATGTAGGTGGTGCTGTTGAAGTGGTGTTGTGGGGAAATGTGTTGATGGGTGATGGTGTGGGAGTGGGGTTGTGGTGAGTGATAATGGAGCTGTGTTGGGGTGGTGGTGTAGGAGTTGTGGTGTGGGGTAGTGATTTGGTGGGTAGTGGTGTTGAGAGAGTGGTTGTGTTGTGGGGGTGGTGGTATGGGGAGGTGTGTTGGTGGGTGTAGTGGTGTGGCAGGTGGGGTGTGAAAGTGGTGGTGTCTAAAGAGGTTGTGAGAAGGGAGTTGTTTGGTGGGTGGTATGTAGAGGTGTGTTGCTGGGGGTAGTGGTGTGGCAGGTGGTGTTGTGAGAGTGGTGGTGTCGAGGGAGGTTGTGAGAAGGTAGTGGTTTGGTGGGTGGTATGGGGAGGTGTGTTGAGAAGGTTTTTGAGAGGATAGTGTTTTAGAGGGTGGGGTGAGGGTGGTGTTGTGGCAGTTGTGGTGTGGGGGTAATTGTTTGGTGGGTGGTGTTGTGAGAGTGGTGGTGTCGAGGGGGGTAGTGGTGCGATAGGTGGTATCGTGGGAGTGGTGGTGACAAAGGAGGTTGTGAGAAGGTAGTGGTTTGGTGGGGGTAGTGGTATGGCAGGTGGCGTTATGAGAGTGGTGGTTTCGAGGGAGGTTGTAAAAATGTAGTGGTTTGGTGGGTGGTATGGAGAGGTATGTTGTGGGGTAGTGGTTTGGTGGGTGGTGTTGTGGAAGTAGTGGTGTCGAGGTAGGTTGTGAAAAGGTAGTGGTTTGGTGGGTGGTATGGAGAGGTATGTTGTGAGGGTTGTGGTTTGGTGGGTGGTGTTGTGGAAGTGGTGGTGTCGAGGTAGGTTTCTGAGAGGAAAGTGGTTTGGTGGGTGGTATGGAGAGGTGTGTTGTGGGGGTAGTGGTTTGGTGGGTGGTGTTGTGAGAGTGGTGGTGTCGAGGGAGGTTGTGAGAAGGTAGTGGTTTGGTGGGTGGTATGGGGAGGTGTGTTGAGAAGGTTTCTGAGAGGATAGTGGTTTAGTGGGTGGTGTGAGGGTGGTGTTGTGGGGGTAGTGGTTTGGTGGGTGGTGTTGTGAGAGTGGTGGTGTCGAGGGAAGTTGTGAGAAGGTAGTGGTTTGGTGGGTGGTATGGGGAGGTGTGTTGAGATGGTTTCTGAGAGGATAGTGGTTTAGTGGGTGGTGTGAGGGTGGTGTTGTGGGAGTTGTGTTGTGGGGTAGTGGTTTGGTGTGTGGTGTTGTGGGAGTGGTGGTGTCGAGGGAGGTTGTGAGAAGGTAATGGTTTGGTGGGTGGTATGGGGAGGTGTGTTGAGATGGTTTCTGAGAGGATAGTGGTTTAGTGGGTGGTGTGAGGATGGTGTTGTGGGGGTTGGTGTTGTGGGAGTTGTGTTGTGGGGTTAGTGGTTTGGTGGGTGGTGTTGTAGGAGTGGTGGTGTCGAGGGGGGTTGTGAGAAGGTAGTGGTTTGGTGGGTGGTATGGGGAGGTGTGTTGAGATGGTTTCTGAGAGGATAGTGGTTTAGTGGGTGGTGTGAGGATGGTGTTTGTGGGGGTTGTGATGTTGTGGGAGTTTGTTGTGGGGGTAGTGGTTTGGTGGGTGGTGTTGTGGGAGTGGTGGTGTCGAGGGAGGTTGTGAGAAGGTAGTGGTTTGGTGGGTGGTATGGGGAGGTGTGTTGAGAAGGTTTCTGAGAGGATAGTGGTTTAGTGGGTGGTGTGAGGGTGGTGTTGTGGCAGTTGTGGTGTGGGGGTAGTGGTTTGGTGGGTGGTGTTGTGAGAGTGGTGGCATCGAGTCAGGTTGTGAGAAGGTAATGGTTTGGTGGGTGGTGTGAGGAAGATGTTGTGGGGGTAGTGGTTTGGTGGGTGGTGTTGTGAGAGTGGTGGTGTCGAGGGATGTTGTGAGAAGGTATTGGTTTGGTGGGTGGTATGGGGAGGTGTGTTGAGAAGGTTTCTGAGAGGATAGTGGTTTGTGGGTGGTGCGAGGGTGGTGATGTGGGGGTAGTGGTTTGGTGGGTGGTGTCGAGGGGATAGTGGTGTGATAGGTGGTGTTGTGGGAGTGGTGGTATAGGGATTGTATTTTGGAGTGGGGGTGTGATAGTGTGACCCCCCTGACCCCCACAGAGCAGGGGTTATGTGGGTGGGGGATCATTCTCAGCACTGCAGTGGCAGCATCCTGAAACATCTGAGGTTATATTTAATCGCTGGTCTATTTAACTGTCCATTAAATACACTTCCTGCTTTTTCCTGATGCTGGAAAAGTAATAACGTGTCATTCCCGCCGTAAATGTAATTACTGAAAGGGCTCTGGCTCTGCGCTGTACTGTACGCTGCTGTTATTTCATTATGACGCTGATCAAATTTATTGATGCAGCCCTAATAATAGAACTGAGTCTAATGGAGGAAGACAGTATGACGCATGAATACACACAGACAGGATTCCTGATCTCTCTCGTACCCAAGACACGGACAGGTGTGGATTTCTGGGAGCTTTCTGCTGCCTCATCCTGCCCAGAGGTAATTCGGATCCGGTGCATAAATGCAGACACTGTATTCGCTGTTCGTGGTGCTTGTGGGCACCTTTACCATCAATAACAGCCTGACACCTTTTTGGCACGGATGCGGCTGCAAAGTCAGAAGCGGCCCATAATTCCATCTGCCGCCCTCCCTGACTTTATTTAGCACTGTGACACAAGCTCGATTTTTCATGATGTTGGCATGAGGAGATGAGGGATCAGCAATACTTCTAAATGCGGAGAAGAACTACAGGCGGGGTTCTAAATGGCTGCACGTGCTTGATTTGTTGGAGAGCGGGTCGGGTATCTTTCATGACGGCAATTTCGACAAATTGAACGGAAAATGTTGGTTAATGTTGGTTAATGTCGGTTAATGTTGCTGCTCGGCGCCAGCAAAACATCTACATCTTACCAACGGCACTTCTCGTCCTTCATTCAGATTGAGCTTCTACTTGCTGTGTATGCATGTGGGTCAAGAGCATGTGGGTGTTTTAACCACACCCTTTAAAATCAAGCACATAGCCCAAATACTGACAGTAGGATGGATCATACTGACGAGGCCGAAATCACATTCAATGCAGGAGGCCCCACACGCACATCCCCCGGGGTCAACCCCCCGTTCATTAGTTTCCATGGAACATGGGAGCAGAAGACCCACCATAGTTTCTCTGTTAACACCAACACACTGTATACACTGTGCCTCACCTGGGCCTGTGAGGTAGCTAACTGGACTCTAGAGGACTGGCAACGTGTTTTGGGCTGATGGTAGGAACCCCATGAAGCCATGGATCCCAGTTGTCAACAAGGCACTGTGCAGGCTGGTAGGGGTTCCATATTATTGGGTTCTCATGGCATGGGTTGGGTACACTGGTCTGGCTAAGCACGTCATCGACTGGTACCACTATGTTTCACTGCTTGGTGACCGTTTGCAGCCCCTCATGGATTTGGTGTACACCCACAATGATGGGATATTCCAGCAGGTTAGTGTACCGTGGTATCGGGCCCAGGTTGTTCAGGTTGAGGAGCATTCTGGAGAGTTCAGACAAATGGTGCGGCCTGACAAGAGCCCAGTCGAGGCATTCCATGAGGCATTTCATGAGCAGGTTGACCAGTGTTCGACCTCACTCACAAGATAAAACCTCACTTATGAAACTCACTACAGAGTTGCCTGTGAAGGCAACATCACCCTGAGAACCATGTATCCGAAGCTTCATGAAATGAAGGGCTTCCATTGTTGAGCAGCTGCACACAAGCTAAGTTCACCATGTTCGGTGCTAAGCGTCGGCTGAAGTGACGTAAAGTACTGCCACTGGACAGCGGGGGAGTGGAAACAGGTTCCCTGGGTTGATGAATCATGCTTCGCTATCTGGGGGTCCTGATGAAGGAATCTGGCGTTGGAGGATGAATCCAGGAGAATGCTACCTACCGGAATGCATTGTACCAACGGTGAAGTTTGGTGGAGGGGGATAAGGGTCTGGGGGAGTTTCAGGGCCGGGGCTCCTTTGAAGTTCTATTGAAGGGTGATGCTAATACTACACTCTAGCTTTGTGGCAGCAGTTTGGTGGAATAACCCTTTCCCTGTTCCAGAATGTTCCAGTAAGCTCCATAAAGACAAGAGTTTGGTGTGGTGGAGCTCCACTGGCTTACACAGAGCCCTGACCCCAACCCCTCGGAACCCATTTGAACATCATTCTTGACTTTACAAATGCTCTTATGAGACTCATATGCCCAACCAAGAGTGGAGGCTGGTATAGCCACAAAAAAGCATATTGGGGACTCCATATAAGCATCCATGTCCAATAAGCTGTCCACATACTTTTGGCCATATGGTGTAAATGAAATTTAAACCATATGCCATGTTTATTTCCCATTCTCTTTGCCTACACCTGAATAACTGTCAGTTTTGCAGTATTAATAACCATCTTGTGATATAAAGAACATACCTCGGGAATCCTCGGCCTATGTTTACATTATGTTCAGATGTCAACAGGCAATACATTTTATATGGAACAGAAGCCGACGGCTGTTGCTTCAGCTGCTGGGTGATTGTCTCTTCCCCGGTTCATGCATGAATATGAATATTAAACATGCTTGTAAAATTGATTTAATAACTTCACAACACACAAATGTCACTGGGTAAACCAATGGGTACACTCATTCAGCTGGGTACACTCACCATCCACTTTATTAAAAACGCCTACCTCGTGCTTTCTTTCACTGGCCACTTTATTAGAAACACCTGCGGTAAATCCACAAAGCAGGTTAACTGACTGGGAGCCGTCAGCTTCCATGCCCCGTTAATAGCAGCCATCTGGTTTCTGACCACAGCACCGCTGTTGACCTGACTTGATAGTGTGTGTGGTGCTGGTGTAGGTGCCATGGACACCACCCAAAAAAGTCTAGCCAAGAGTGGCTTCTGACACTGACAGCCGACAAAGGACACCCACAGGACCACCACAGAGCAGATATTATATGGGTGGTGGATCATTCTCAGTGTGTTACTGTGTTAGTGTGTGTTGCCACGGTGTGTGGTGGATGTGACACCAGCAGGTGCTAGCTGGTGTGTTGTGCTGGTCCACTCACTCGTGAGTGGATCAGACACAGCCACTACCTGCTGGTCCATCTTGTTTAAACACTGTGTCCACTCACTGTCCACTCTAATAGACCTTGCTGGTCCATCTTGTAGATTGTAGGACTCTGTCCACAGGATGTACAGACATCAAATCTCATATGCTGCCTCAGGGTAGACCCCCAAACACAAATTCTGTTTTGGCTTTTTCTCCGTCACTCTTTTCTCCAATAGAGTCCCATTTATTTTTTAAACCTACACAATCCCTATTGTTTCTTTAACCTACAGCCACCAAACCGCATGTAATCACTCCCCAAAGCAGATCCTTGAAATCTAATCCACAGCCATCCTGACCCACACTCCTCTATGTGTAATTTTTTCATCCTTTGATCTTCCCATAAACTCCTATTCCTATTCATTTTCACCCCCATTTAAACTCTACTGTTTGTTTTAACCTACAGCCACCAAACTGCATGTATTCATCTAGGGCAGATTCCCAAACTCTACACACTGGAATGATAACTGGTCATCCAGAATCATACCCCAAAAATCTAAATCTAAATCATGATTCCAGGGATATTACAGGAAACGTCGGCTCACTTCTAGGAGGCGGGCAGGATTGCAGATTTTGCCACGGTGCCCCCTAACAAGTACGGTCCCGAAGGCACATCAAGTATTTTTCAGTATAACAGTTTTGAGTTGCGACCAAGCCAATCGGATATCCGAACTGGATGTGTCCCGTTTTAGAATCAGGACCACCATAAACTTAGCAAGGCCTTGCTGCAATATCTCAGGCCGGTTTTAGTGCCACTTTTACTTGGTCACCTCCAAATATCGCCTCCATATCTGAGCTTCTGCCTCAGCACCAGACGCCATATACTCTCAGGGCAGATGTTTACAACAATAGGGAAGCTTTGGACGTGTCACTCCTATTTCATCACATTTAGCTGTGGCTAAATCGGGCCCAATAACGCCGGCTGTTGCCCGAGCCCAGACAGTCAGTGGGACTTAGACATGGAGACATGGCATGAGCATGACAAACACACAATGCACAATTCCAGCTCTTACCTAAACAGAGTTAATAGGAAAGCTGACACATTTCATGCACATCTCCCAGCCGGGGCGTCGGGACGGAGTGGCCGGAAAAACTCGAGCATGACACACTGCAGATTTGGCAAGCAAATAGCATTAGGTGTCGAGAAATTAATTGTGTCTTTTCGCGAGAGAAGATTTTCAAATGCAAATGTCAGCTCATTTTAGCAGGTAATACAAAACTGCCAGGAGGCACTCGGAATGCTGTCTCTCATCATTAAAACCGAGGTGGATTTATTCACACGGCCCGTGTTTCCGACACCAGTCAGCCTGATTCTTCTTGTCCTTTACTTGGCTAATAAAACGCCGGCTGCTAGATCCATTTCGCTATCTGTATGTGCTTTGTCACTGAGAGAGATAACTTTCAGCGCCGTTTTATCACATTAGAGACTAATTATTACACACTTATGGCAGTTAGTTAGCGCTTTTCCCTGGCACCGTGCAGACAGGAAAGAGAATTGGATCTGAAAGCAAGCCTCCCTGCTTAACCCGCGGAAGTGTGGAATCTATTTGTTTCCATATACATTCAATTTGTGATTGCGCAACGCCACTGTGATCCTTTTCTTCTACTTCCTCTTCTTCTTGGTACACAGTTTTTGAGATATCAACACTGGTTTAACTCCAGAGCCTTCGGACTCATTGGGATTGTATACAGCATTTCGTTCTGATTTACAGTCTTTGGAAAAAAAAAATTCCAGGAACGAATGGGGTGTAAAAACAATGCATGCCCATCTACAGACACAGACCATGGAATCAGCTCGCTACCGCCATGCATCTACAGACACAAAATCAGGACTTATTGCTGGATATAATGCTTCTAAGCCCATAGACTCTATTGTTCCACTTTAATCCGATACTACAGTCTTCAAAAACTGCATTGTACGTCACTCAGGGCAGATCCCCCAAACTCTAATCCTACAGACATACTGGACCTGGCACTCCTATCTATGTGCCTGTGCAATTCATCCCTCGTTCGCTCCATTGACTTCCTATTAATTTTTTCACCCCCATCTATTTAAAGCACTATTGTTTCCCTTTACAGCCGCACAGAACTGGGTGTACTTACTCAGCGCAGATCCCCAAACTCTAATCCACAGACATACTGACCTGCACTTATCTCTATATGCTGTTTTTTCATCCCTCATTCTGCCCATAGACTCCTACTAATTTTTAAACCTATTTAAACCCTATTGTTTCCTTTAACGTACAGCCGCCAAACTGCATGTATTCACTCAGGGCAGATCCCCAAACTCTAATCCACTCACCTGCACTCATCTATGTGTTGTGCATTCATCCCTCGTTCCTCTTATTGACTTCCATTCATTTTCACCCCCATCAAAAAGCTTGTTCCCTTTAACCTACAGCCACCGAACTGGGTGTACTCACTCAGGGCAGATCCCCAAACTCTAATCCACAGACATACTGACCCACACTCCTCTATGTGCTGTTTTTTCATCCCTCATTCTGCCCATAGACTCCTATTAATTTTTAAATCTATTTAAACCCTATTGTTTCCTTTAATGTACAGCCGCCAAACTGCATGTATTCACTCAGGGCAGATCCCCAAATTCTAACCCACAGCCGTACTGACCTGCCTTCTTCTAATTGTCTTTTTTTTCCACCCATAGATTAATTTTTAGCAACACCGGCTAGCCCCCTCTACCTTTTCTTAATGAAGTGCACCAGAATTGTCTGTCTGATTGGGAATAATGTGCTTGTATACAGATTTTTTCCCAGTGTACAGCTTTCCAGTCATTTTTCCCCCCAGAAAGAGTGTGATTGAAAATTGTGTACCGATCTACTTCACTTCTGCTCAACCGACAGCCACTGTATCGCTTGCGGTACCTCAGGTCAGACCCCTAAGCCCCAGTTCAACACTGGTCCAACTTTAATCCATTTGTCTTTTTTCCCATCCCTTTATTCCTCCCCTAGACTCCCTTTTAATTTTCACTCCCTATTGTTTCCTTTAACCTACAGACAGCAAACTGCATGTACTCACTCAGGACAGACCTAATCCACAGACATGCTGACCTGAACTCCTCTATGTGTGATTTATTTAACCCTTATTCCTCCCATAGATTCCCATTCATAGTTAGCAACAACTAAACAACCGGCTAGCAACAAGTTTAAGCTTAAGCTCAGTCACTCTGCAATTTCTTCAGGAAATACACTTTTCTAGTGCTACTTCTTCTTCTTGCTCCACATTTATGTCTACTAACTAGTAAGTACAAGTGTTAATTAGTAACTAGTAAGTGTAAAGGCCATATGCTGTATTGTTGGTATGTAATAAACATGTAATTACATGTAACTACATCTGAATAGTACAACAACATAAACCCATTGCTTTTTTAAATAGTAAGGGGTAATTATTTCTCACCCTCAGCTCATTGAAAGAAGCTTTGGCATACTATGGATGGTTTACTGTTAATAAAATCTCCTCTTCTACCGACAAACACCAGTGGATAAGACTTTACCAGTACACAGAGTACACTCATAATAGGTTTATAAATAATTGATAAGGTCATGCACACCTTAAACTCATTTATCAGCAGTGCACCATGTCTTTGTTTCCTTGTAATGACCAGCAACAACTGCTTCTTCTAAGAGACCGAGCAATATGTTGGAGTAACCGGGAGCTTGGTTGCACTTGGCATCGTGAGGTTACCAAGCAGGGATGAGAGAGAATTACATGGCCTACATTCTGCTTACTGTAATGCGAATGAAACGGCATCTTGCTCACTTCAAGGCAGCTTTCTTTTCTGAAATCAAACCCAGGGCCTCAAAGAGCCTCCGCTTTTTATCCGCCCTGGCTGCCGGCCAGCCACACACTACAGATTCATTTAGCTATAATGGCTTAGCCAAAGAGAGCCCGCACACTGGACTCAGGGAGGGGGGACCCGAGTGAACAGAGACAAGATGTGTGTGTGGGGGGGGCGGCGGCTATCTGTTCAATCTCCCTTTTCATCATGAATCCATTAACTGGTCCAATAAAATTAATTACGTCCAGACTTCAGCATAATTACCAACATGATGGCTGTCTCCCAAAATTCGGATTAGATTTCCAAGGCTCAAAAGCGAAGCTGGAATTGAAGGAGAATTATAACAAATCTATGCAACCTGGTGATGTGACAGACAAGGGACGTCTCCTCCAGCTGCTGTAGACCTCCTCAGTAAGATTAAAAGCTTAGCTTCCTAAAGGGGATCCTATGAAGAACTAAACCTTTTTCCACACAGGCCACTGGTCTTATATCACCTGAGTATCTGTCAGGTAAAAGACTCCGGATGTACGTTTGCAGAGTTTTAAAAACAAAGCAGCTTTAATATAAAAAACACAGGCTAAGCAATAACGACAAACCAGACCAAGAGTTAGGAAGAAAGCGTAGTCAGGGACAGGCACAGGTCGGACACTGGAGAAAGCAGTCCGCGAAGGCAACCAAGTTTATAGGGTAAGGCGAAAGAGAGGTAGATAAAGCAGAGCAAAGTTCAGAGACCAGATAATAGACATCAACCGATAAAGGGGAGTAGCAAAAGTGGTCGTCAAGAACCAAAAGAGAGTCAGAACCAGAATAATATTCAAGAAAGAAGAACGCTCAGAATTACTACAAGGTAGGCAAAGCTTTGCGAAGAGCCTCTGGAAACCCGGACTTTAAATACAAACAGATTTGGGTCAGCTGACTACAACTCAAATCGCGAACGAATTGGCACGTCCGCGCGCGAGCAAGAAGTCCTCTGGGTAGGTGGGAGAGCAGCGTGAGCCTGACGTCATCAAAGCGATGTGATCAAAAGCGATGTCCTCTGGGAAGTGGAGTTCGGGAGAGCGGGAGGAGCAGGAAAGGCCGGAAGCGTGACAGTATCTGAGACAAGTGGCGATTCTCGAGTCTGTTGGGGCCCTGGGCATAAATTCCCCTCCAACCAGAGGTCAAAATCATTATGTTGAAAACAACAAAACAAAAAACTTACTATTCTATCATATTCAAAACCTAATTACATTCCTCAGAAGGAAGTGTGGGACTGCAGTGATATTGGGAGGGAGGATAAAGGTTACCCGGAGTCATTTAGACTGATATGGACCATATTTATTGAGCTGCACATACAGAAGTAGTGTCTCTCAGTATGGTGTGGGGCTGCCATGGTTGCTAGCCTAGTCATGGAGTTGTAGAAGCTCCTAGTGGTGTCCTGTGATAATCCATCCCAAACAGCTTGAATATCCTCACACAGTTCCTGCAGATGGTGTGGTAAGGCTGGAGGTGGAGTGACACCAGCCTTCTTGATGTGTAACGCATGGCAAGAAATTGTTCATCTTGGTGCTGAGCACGGTGCCTCCACACATGGATTTGTTGGTTGGCTCCACCAAAACAAAAGTGGGACTCGTCACTGAAGATGACCTGCTACCATTCTGAGTCACTCCATGACAGTGTGACATGACACCATTGTCTTTGGTGATACTGACGTGGTGTTATAGACAGTCGCCATAACGGTCTGTGTGCATGTAGTCCTACATGGTGCAGCTGTCTGCCAACGCTGCTGGCACTAACAGGATGACCCATGGAGGACATCACAGCTCGCTGAATGTCTGCAATCAGGGCTGTTGGGTCAGTCAGGTACAATGATAAGAAGAGGTACTTGCTTGCATCAAATCTACCCACCAGGTTTCATTCCTGTCAGTTGATCCCTTCTGGGTGCAGATATTCTTTAGATGATGAGAGTATAGATATATACAATATTAAAAATACATAAGTGTGCTCTCTGAGGCCCCCCACTGGCCTGGGGCTCCAAGCAGGTGCCTGCCTTGTATGGTGGCATACGACGCTTGTCACTTCTTGGTGTATTTGGTGCCAGGATAGTTGGTGAGGTTTTCATAACGCCAAGTAGGATTGATACATGGACAGGAAAGGCAAAACTCAGCTGTCAAAGTTATTTTACACTGGCCCTTCAACTGTTGTTGACTTGGGGCAGTCCCAGGCCAGCTGTAGTACTGTACTAACCCTAACTCTTCAGTGTTCTATGATAGACGTCAGTATCAGACTAATTAATGAGCTTCTATTAAAGACTGGTGGACTGAGAGACACTAGAGTCTGGATAGAGTCTTGATCCAGAAATGATAATAGGACATTAGAGCCACAATAAATCATGCTCCTGTTTCTCTCCATACTTAAGTACATCTGACGTTACTACTTTAGTACTGTTACTCCAACGGAGGTCTAAAGGGAGACTGACACTGGAGGAGTAGTTTACCTAGGGGGATCTCTACTTTAACTCAGATACATGCTTTGTGTTCTTGTGCCCACCTCTGTTAATTTGATAAGCCTGGGATTGATCTGGGAAGCCCAGGTTGTGAAAGGGTTAAAAAGCAAACCCCCATAAAAAAGTCAATTAGAGGCTCTGAATTACACTAGGCCCCTGTAATCAGGCCCTGTGCCCCTAGACTTTGGGCTGGTCATCCTATTCTTTCTGATCTTCCTTGATCTTTCAGATGTGTAGTGTTGAGTGTTCTCACAGTGTTTTACATTAAACGTGTTCATGCTTTTGCAGAAATGCTTTCTTCACTCCCCGCAGATTTATGGTGCCACTGCTAGCGACGGTTAAGAGCTCCCCATGTTTATTGCTATTCCAGAGCAGCTCCCTGCTGCTAGATGTCAGATCTGTGGTGCAATTATAGTCATAACGTAGTTTAAAACTTAAATATATTACATATAAAAGGCGTTTCACAAAAAACAGAGGCCTTTAAGTTTGACAGTTTAGATTTCTGTCATATTTTGAGTTTAAGATTGAGCAGAAAAACATTAGTGTTCATTTTTACAGCCCTTTTTAATGTTTGCTCATGAGTTCTGAGTCCCCGTAAAGCAGGGCAAGACAGTCCAGATGACATTCAAGAAACAGAAGAGCTCCACATTTTAGCTTCCCTACTAGAACATGGTGGGTGGTACAGAGCCAATGCTAATAGCCAACACAGCTAGAGTGTGACTGGACTCAGGAAGAGGATTATAAAGAGGGTTGTATAGTATATCAGTCTAGTTCAGCTTCACTACAATATTGTGGCATTATGATTTTTACTTGTTTCAAAATGTCTCTCTTTTCCTGGATAGAAATGATGGTGCTCCATGAGGATGATGAGGCCATACATGTGTGTTGGGTGTGAGTGACAGGATCCATAAATTGAGAAGAGGTGGTGCAGTGCAGTAAATGTCTTGTTCCATGTGTGGTAAATGGCTCCAAAGCAGATGTTAATGATTGGCTAAAAGGAGTGACTGCATTTGGGCGTGGCCAAAGACCATAGTGTGAAGGAAGTAGCTGAATCTGCAGGTGTATGGAAGCAGAGTATGGTCATACGGGTCTACCAGCAGTGGCTAAAATCCCAGTCTACAGGGATTTCAGGAATCCAGCTATCCACCAAATCTGGCCCAACTGCATATTTCTGTGATGTAAGAGTAGATGAACATTGATATGGCCTTCATCCAGAACATGTCCAGTGCATGTCAAATCCAATCACAGCTGTTATTGGTGGAGCTACTACACGCTACTAGGTACGTTTCAGTCACAGGATTTCACTGGAATTCCAATTCCACTGGAATTTGGTTCAATTAGTTGCCTATATAGGGGTACATAGGTGAACCCTTAAAGGTACCGCCCCAGTGACAATACCGGTAACTCTGGCTAAACCCAGAATTCTGTACAAACCAACTGTAGCCCAGCAAAATGCTGTTCTGACCCAAAAATAATCCATTAAAATCAGTCTGAGCATGGCTATGACAAAATTTCAATGTAGTCTGACAGCATTCCAATCAAATCCGATAGCGATAGCTAAACAAAAACTGTGTCCAAAAAACCACAGAAAGTTTGTGTCCCATCCGTAATTTTGATAGTCCATCAAAGTTCTGTCTCCAAATGTCCAAAGTCCTGTCCAAAAAAAAAATTGTCCCATTTTCACTGTTTTCTCGTCCCAAAAATTCTCTGGGAATCTGACTGCAGCCCCATGAAACCCACTGCCAATTCTGAAAGAAATGGATTGTGAGATAGCAGGGTTATGTATGTCATATGCAATGGTCGCACCAACATTTCAATCAGGTTAACTCAAAGCACCTCTGCGGTTTGATGAATTGCGTCTCCTGTGAATAATCGCGTTTTTCAAGCCCCCTTTATTCAGTGCTGGGTTTTCTGAACCACAATCCGACATGTGTTTTGCGAGCGTGGTCATTATATCACTGTGAAAGTTTAACCGCGAGGCTGCTGCTCGCGGTCATAACTCACGGGCGCGAGCTGTCATGTAGGAGGATGCTCATTAAATAAATGTGAGAGTTGCAGCGCGAGAGCGATGCTCTGCAGACACCAGCAACAAAACCGTGTTAATTATATTTTGCGTGACAGCAGCGTGGGCCGAGCCACACAATTAAATCAATGGCGTTTGGTTTCGGGCATGAAAACCGAGCAAAGCAAGCGCTCTAATTTGAAGCGAAACACACCCACACCTGACCAACACCTGACAGCACGCCCGCCCAGTGCAGAAATACTTCGGGTGACTGATATTCATGACGTCCGTTTTTATGAACTCAGTCAGTCCAGCAATACCCTGCTGTTCTACTGCACACAGAGGTATTCCGAGCAGTTAAAACCTCAGTGCATAAAACAGGGTGGTGGTGGTGGTGGTTGGGTGGAATAGGCATTTGGAGGGGAAGGTTTGTGGGTTTTCTGAAGTTGAAAGACTTCAAAAGTAATTAGTCAATGTCCCAGTATGAGTCAGATTTCTAAAGTCGGATATCGAAAGTCGGATTTCTAAATTTGGATTTATAAAGTCGGATTTATAAAGTCACATTTATAAAGTGGGATTTATAAAGTCGATTTCCTAAAATACATTTTTTTTTAAAGTTGTATTTCTCAGATGCCACTTTTAAAGTGGGATTTTTAAATTCTGATTTATAAAACCAGATTTTTAAAGTCAGATTTCTAAAGTCAGATTTCTAAAGATGGATATTTAAAGTCAGATTCCTAAAGTCAGATTTCTAAAGTCGGATTTTTAAAGTTGTATTTCTCAAGTGCCATTTCTAAAGTGTGATTTTTTAATTTTGATTTATAAAGCCAGATTTATAAAGTCAGATTTCTAAAGTTGAATTTCTAAAGGGACATTTATAAAGTAGGATTTATAAAGTCGACTTGCTAAAATCAGATTTTTTAAGTCGTAGTTCTCACGTGCCACTTCTAAAGTGGGATTTCTAAATTGTGTTTTATAAAGCTGGATTCATAAAGTCAGAATTAAAAAGCTGTTTTTTAAAGTTGGATTTATGAAGTTAGATTTCTAAAGTCAGATTTCTAAAGCTAGATTTATAAAGTCAGATTTACAAAGCTAGATTTCTAAAGTCATATTTCTAAAGTTAGATTTCTAAAGCCAGATTTCTAAAGTCAGATTTCTAAATTCAGATTTATAAAGCTAGTTTTCTAAATTAAGATTTACAAAGTCAGATTTATAAAGCTAGATTTATAAAGTTAGATTTATAAAGTCAGATTTATAAAGTCAGATTTATAAAGCTAGATTTATAAAGTCAGATTTATAAAGTGGGATTTTTAAAGTGGGATTTTTAAAGTTAGATTTCTAAAGTCAGATTTCTAAAGCCAGATTTATAAAGTCAGATTTATAAATTCAGATTTATAAAGCTAGATTTATAAAGTCAGATTTATAAAGCTAGATTTATAAAGTCACATTTATAAAGCTAGATTTATAAAGTCAGATTTATAAAGCTAGATTTCTAAAGTCAGATTTATAAAGCTAGATTTCTAAAGTCAGATTTCTAAAGTGGGATTTTTAAAGTCGGACTACTAAATTCAGATTTCTAAATTCAGATTTATAAAGCTAGATTTCTAAAGTAAGATTTACAAAGTCAGATTTATAAAGTTAGATTTATAAAGTCAGATTTATAAAAGTCAGATTTTTAAGCTAGTCAGATTTATAAAGCTAGATTTCTAAAGTCAGATTTCTAAAGTCAGATTTCTAAAGTCAGATTTAAAAAATCAGATTTATAAAGTGGGATTTTTAAAGTCGGACTACTAAAGTCAGATTTCTAAATTCAGATTTATAAAGCTAGATTTCTAAAGTAAGATTTACAAAGTCAGATTTATAAAGTTAGATTTATGAAGTCAGATTTATAAAGCTAGATTTCTAAAGTCAGATTTATTAAGCTAGATTTATAAAGTCAGATTTATAAAGCTAGATTTCTAAAGTCAGATTTCTAAAGTCAGATTTCTAAAGTCAGATTTAAAAAATCAGATTTATAAAGTGGGATTTTTAAAGTCTGACTACTAAGATTTCAGATTTATAAAGCTAGATTTGCTTGTTTTACAAAGTCAGCTTTCCTGTCTTAGATTGTGTTCAGATTTATAAAGCTAGATTTCTGTCAATTTTAAAAAGCTGATTTATAAAGTCCAGACTTATAAAGCTAGATTTTCTAGTCATACAAATCAGTTTATAAAGTGAATGTAAAGTTGACGCAGTTTTCTATCTTTGTTGTTGAAAGCTTTCCTGTCTCTTGTGGTTTTTAAGCTTTTGTTGCTGTGGGAGACTCCCCAGTATACGCCCGTTTTGAGGTAAAGTTCGCAGTTTCATCGTAATTTCAGGTCTTGTTTCGATAAGCTTTGTTGGAGAAGCGTACGCCGTTTGAGGCCATGTACACCATAAGGGCACTCACAGGCTTAAACTTTATTCCTATTTCTGTCTGAAACTCAGTTTTTGGCCTTTGTTTCGGCTGTCCCAGACGCATCCGCTGCATTTAATATGTGCATTTCAACAGAATAGGATACACTCGACATGAATAATTTCATGCATAATAAAAACAGTTGTGCCAGCCATCTTCTGACTCTTGTTTATTCCCCCTCCCTCCCAGCATGTTTACCATGGCTGAGATAATAGCAAATAGAGAACACCATGTGAAGCATATTTCTACGCGGATGACTCTGAATTTATGGTCTGAAATGTTGTGAGACTTGCAAACACTGAAGATGTGAAAAAACAGCTGTAATGCCCAAGACTCACCAGAGTGCCAAGCATGCCTTAATAAATCTTCACTTTGCAGCCCAAACTTTACAATAGAGGATGTGCATTCATTCAGAACTGAACTGCAGAGGATTGCCAGTTCACACCTACCCACACACAACTACCTGTACTACACTCATAGTCAAAAGAATAGCTGCACCCAGAAGGAATCAACCCACGAGAATGAAACTTGGTGGGGGGGGTTTGACATCATGAGACATGCTAATGATTCAAGTTTCACGCTCAGCCTCACATGTGATGTAAGCAAGGACCAGCCTTATCATTATACCTGACTGACCCAACAGCCACAATTGCGGACATTCAGTGAGCAGTGATGCTCTTCATGACTCATCCAGTTGGTGCCAGCACCATTGGCAGACGGCTGCACCATGCAGGACTACATGCACACAGACTGCTACGACAACAGTCCTTAACACCACATCAACGTCACCAAAGACTGGCACAAGAATGGCACAAATGTTGTGCCAGACTGTCATAGAGTGATAGCAGCAGTCCCAAGATGAACAGTTTGTTGTCATGCATAACACATCCAGAAGGCCTGGTGTATCTCCACCTCCACCCCTACCACACCATCTGCAGGAACTGTGTGAGCTGCATGGTTGGCTTATTACAGGACACCATTAGGAACCTCTACAACTCCATGCCGAGACGTCTGGCATGTTGTGTTAGCAAACATGGGGACCGAGCACCATACTGAGAGACACTACTTCTGTAAGTGTAGCTCAGTAAATATTGCCCATATCCGTCTAACAGTAATGCAGCACCAACTATCCCATATCAGATTTAAGTCTCTCTTACTATTACTGAGCTCATGATCCCATGAGGCTGTGCACAAGATCTCTCCACCTCGTAAAACCTCCCACTTTTCCACAACCATGCAAGCCCGGACAAGGGCACTGCACTCCCTTTCAAAGGTTAACCCGTTTTGGTGACCACACAGAGTCCTGTCAGCTGCCCATCACACTGAAGACCCCAGTAAGGGTCCCCTCTGTAGTCTGTAAGGGCCCAGAATCTCAGATTCAACCAGCCTAGCCACCAGTGCTGCTGAAGGGAGCCAGTCAGGCTCACATGTTACTCCGCCATGCGGGTCCAGGCATTCTCACTGCTACCTCTTTCACTGTACTCCAGCTGGGCTCCTCCTTGCACTACTTCCTTTGCAGCCCCATCTTTGCCAGGGTGCTCCGTCCTCGCAGTCCTTGGCTTGGCATGAAATTCCCCTTTATTGTTTCCAATAACCCTAAGAAACTTAAGACGTACATCAGACTGAAGCCTCTATAACAGACCAGCAGCGTGCACATGCTGGCCCGACTCCCTCTTAGGATATTCAACTCATCTTCTTGCTAGGACACTGAAGCTGCAGGCACCTTATTTACTTTCTCCATGAATATCCTTGTGACCTCTGCAGTAAGGGTCAACCATTCACTGCCTGTAGTACTTTGCGGTTACCTTGGGGTGGAATTTGATAGGCGGATGGAGGTCGAGCTGGAAAGAGGGAGAGGTACAACCCTATTCACGGCTCATTGTTTTCCTTTCAGAAATGATTTTGCACGTAGTCATGCTGATGAGGGCAGGAGAAGGCAAACTGAAAGCAGTGTTTGTATGTGCTTTACTATGTTACAAACATCATTACTGTATTGTGAAACTGCCTGTTCTCTATATTTAGCCCAGTCAAAGGTCTTCAGTTCTGTGCAAACAAGGCATGTCAACACTCCTTAGTAATACACAGGTGGGATTCCTCTGTGGCTGCGGGTCGGTTTATTGGTTGCGCGTCTCTAGAGGTTTGCTATTCTCATTTTTATTGGTTTTATTGTTCTACATGACTCAGGGACAACTCCATTGTGGAAACCCTTTAGATAAAAAGCACTTACAGTGTAAACCTCAGGCTGGTAGTTTGAGCTATGATAGCAGGAGCACTGGCACATTGTTTCTTCTCAGAGCATGAGCATACATGCTAATAATGTAAAGTTCCATAGGCTGGGATCCTCTTTACAAAGTTATATATATTCATGCACTCATCATCAAAGTAACAGCTGCACCTAGAAGGAAGTGTGGGATTGCAGTGCTATGGGGAAGGAAGATAAAGGTCACCAGGAACAATACATGATGATACATTTATACGGATATGGGGAATATTTATTGAGCTACACATACAGAAGTAGTGTCTCTCAGTATGGTGTTTGGGCGGCCATGATTGCTAACCCAACATGCCAGATGTCTCGGCATGGAGTTGTAGAGGTTCCTAAGAGTGTCCTGTAAGAAATCATCCAATGGAGGTGGAGTAACATTAGGCCTTCTGGACGTGTGACGCGTGACTACAAACCGTTCATCTTGGTGCTGACCACGGTGCCTCCACACACAAAACTGAAGATGACCCGCTGCCGTAACAGTCTGGCACGACACCACTGCAGTCTTTGGTGACGTTGACATGGTGTTAAGAGCAGTCGCTGTAACATTTAGCTGATGCTCTTATCCAAAGCACATTAAGGTTAATCATATTACAGGTGGGCCAATGTAGTGTCTTGCCCAAGGACTCTTCTTGGTGTAGCACAGCATCACCCGGACCAGGATTCGAACCCCAGTCTCCCACGTGTGGTGGTGGCTACTTAGTGGGTAGTGGTGTTATCCGCTGAGCTACACCAACTACCTAACAGTCTGTATGCATGTAATCCTGTGTGGTGCAGCCGTTTGCCAATGGTGCTGGCACTAACAGGATGCCCACTCATGAAGGGCATCAGTCAATGGGCCCTCGATTTGTCAGTCCCTCTCAATATGGGTTGTGCAATATGTCAATTGGACCATCCCATTTCCCTATGATGCAACAACTCTCCAAGTCTTCCAACTGCTGGAATTGCTTTTGAACTCTTCCCTGAGGTATACTTCACTTGCAATTAATGACCAACGCAACAGCACGAGTCAGAATGGAAAGCATTCCCAACAACACAACCAGTCAGGTATAGTCAGTCAGGTACAGTGAGTGATAAAGTACAGCGTCCTTGCTTTTGTCACATGTGAGTCCAACCAAGTTTCATTTCTGTAGGTTGATTCCTACGGGTTGCAGTTATTTAACGATGGTGAATGTACAGGGGTTGGACAATGAAACTGAAACACCTGTCATTTTAGTGTGGGAGGTCTCATGGCTAAATTGGACCAGCCTGGTGGCCAATCTTCATTAATTGCACATTGCACCAGTAAGAGCAGAGTGTGAAGGTTCAGTTAGCAGGTAAGAGCACAGTTCTGCTCAAAATACTGCAATGCACACAACATTATGGGTGACATACCAGAGTTCAAAAGAGGACAAACTGTTGGTGCACGTCTTGCTGGCGCATCTGTGACCAAGACAGCAAGTCTTTGTGATGTATCAAGAGCCACGGTATCCAGAGTAATGTCAGCATACCACCAAGAAGGACAAACCTCCACCAGCATCATGTAGTGACCTGGCCACTATCCTGCAAGAAGAATGGCTTAAAATCCCTCTGACCACTGTGCAGGACTTGCAGGATGCAGGATGAACTGACGCTGTATTGGCCGCAAAAGGAGGCCCTACACCATACTAATAAATGATTGTGGTCTAAAACCAGGTGTTTCAGTTTCATTGTCCAACCCCTGTATATATACTAGTCTATATAACCTACTACGGCTGTAGGTTAATGTAAACAAGAGGGTTTGAATGGAGGTCAAAATTATTGGGACACCATGGGAAGAAAAAAGACAAACAGACGAGTGGGGGCCCAAACCAACAGTAGTGTATCTGAAATGGTATCTGGCTATCAAATTCAAGTACAGTAGATGGGGTTGCAATTTTTCATCTCATTCATTCTTAATGGGAAAAAAAATCAGTAAAAGTCCAATCAAAAGCTGTACAAACACAAAATCAGACAGGACAGTCTGGAGGAAAAAACTGCGGGATGAGTTCTTGCTCTGAGCTCTGTCCTGAGATAGTGTATGTGAAATGAGTAATTAGGAGGAATCAGAATTTTCCGGATGTTTTTCCAAAGATTCCTGACCGGACCGAACATTCTGGAGTTAGAACGGTGTCATTATCTTAAAAACTGCGGGACTAGTTAGTGGACCCTCTCAAACTCAGAAGAAGAACAACCATCCGGAAGTGGGCAGTGGTCTACAGAGGCTGTGTAGGAGGTCAGCAGAGGAGCAGTCGGAGGAGCCACCTGTTTGCTGTATTTTGGTGGAGCTCCTCCGGAGTGAGTCATTAATTTCTCCCACCATTTATTTAGAGGCTGCAGGTCAGCTGTTCACAGCAGAGGAAGACCTGGAATCCTCCCGGGCCTGTCATCACCTCTTAGCCCCGTCTCTTCCTCAGCGTTCTCCAGTGAGCTATCCTACTTCTCACAGCCACTGCTCTGAAGCACACGCGCTCTGACTTCCACACACCGATGCAGATGGAAAGATGTCCTGCACTAATTGTCAAATGGAGCATCATGTCTACCTTGACCTTCATAAGCCGGGGAGGTGTGGTGGTGGTGGGGGTGTATCTTGGGGGGATGTGAATCTAATGTAGTTCGTCCATTATTGATGGCACCGCGCGTCCCCTGTGCATATAATTCCGTGCTGATGTTCCGGAAGCTAGAAGGGAAGCTAACAGCACAAAGGAGACTAACTGTCTAGGCCTCTGTCCAAAACATCCCAACAAATTTCAGTTCAGCCGGGAGTGGAAAGATGATACTGCTGATTGGGTTCCTCGGTCGTTCCTGACTCAGTGTGTATGTATATATAGAGTAGAACCTTGGCATTATGTGGTTCTTCACACTTTCAAGAAGTTCTTTACCCTCACAAGTCTCATTTATCCTTTATAAGGTTCTTCTCTTTGGTGTTTCTAAGGCATCGCTCTGAAGACCCCCTGTGAAATAACTTGGCTATCCCTAAAGAGCTTTTAAGTGGATGGTTCTCTAAAGAACCAAATTTGCACATGAGAGTACACACTTTCAAATGTATTGTTTTTAGGGTTCTGATATTGTTATGTTGCCAGGTTTTTTTAACAATAGAACCCCTTTTGGTTCTATGCAAAGAACTATGAATGTATGAAATGATCCTAGAACTTTTGGCTCACAATAGAACCATTAGCTTTACTAAAAACTCTTGAAGAACCATCTTTAATAGTTAAGGATCCTTCATAGTTCTTGAATGGTTTGAGGATGATCCTGTAAGTAGTATTCAAAAATGTATACAGTGTCTTTACAAGGAGTTGAACATTAAGGTTCTAAGAACAAATTCTGAAAAAAAAAAAAACGATATGGAACCCTTCAAATAGCTTCTCACCCTCATTTACCAAAACAGTTTTCAAAGGATCATCCATTAAATAGTTCCTGAAGAAGCTGAAAGTGGTTATAGGCTTAGACATACATGATCTTTTATGGCAGCCGTGGTTCTTAAAACGTCCAAAAGGTTCTTCAGAACACAAAACTGATTCTTTCATGACCCACCAACAAGAACACTAAGGAGCTGATTGGTTACTGGCCTGGACATACACATTTACTCATTTACAGAAATGGTTCTTTAGGTAAACCATCCCTCTCCATGAGCCATAAATCTACCTCGGTTTGGACATACGGGTTCTAGGAAAGGTTCTAGTAAAATGTTTATTAGATGCAGAACATTTGCCTGGGTCTTTAAATATTTAAAAGGTTCCTCATACCGTCTACAATTAATTGTCTACAAAAGAACCGTCCTTAAAAAATCCTCTTTAGGAAGCCAAAAGTGGTTCTGGACTGGGCATGCAGGTTCTAGATAAAAACCATGTAACCACCACAAAGCTGTTTGGACATGCACATTAGAGGAAAAGACACCCGTTTGCGCCAGCTGTGTTTTTCGAGTGCAGGTCTGTTTCAGCGGTTCTGTTCTCTGTACAAGTGAGAACAGCTTTTCAAATTCAGAAACAATTCAGTGCAAGGCTCTTCAAGGTACTGAAAGTGGTTCTAGAGAAAACCTGTGGTGGTTCCTCTATAGCTCTATAGTGCTCCAGTTTTAGCCCCCTTTATTTCGAGAGTGTTTTCTCCATCGTATTGTTCTCTGTGCAACTTTGTTCTCCGACTGGAAAAATGATGCATATTAGTTTCGGAGATTTATCTAGAACCCACCCCCACGACTTCAGCACCCCCCCCCAGTCATAAACACAAGCCCTATAATCAAACAGTGCTTCATGCATATTCTCTCTCTTATGGCCACAAGACTGGATATCAACCACTCCCCCTGTACAACCCCACCCCACCCCACAATTTATAACAGGAGGATGGAGGCTGTTATATTTCGGCGGCTATATTTGGGGCGGGACATTCGTGATGGATGAGCCTCTGTCCGTCTGAGGGTCTCTGAAGGCATGCTTGGGTTCAACACTGAATCAGTCCCGTCGAGCTGACCCACTTTCATCTTCTCTCGCCTCCAATAATACGTTGTTATTATTATTATTACTGAAATCGGTATTATCTGAATAAATCATACGCCCGGGACCCCATGGCTATCACAGCGCGCAGAGCCCGGCGAGTGATTTAGTGCACCCTGCTTGGGGAAAAGAACCCTGTGCAATGACCCACTTAGCGCTTCAACACAGGGCTCCTGTTAACTCCAGTGTGGAAGAGCAATTAGCGAGGGCGCTTAAGATCGCCGGACCAAACCTCATCAGATCTGTTCTGTACAGTCAGTAAACATGGATGATCAGTTCTACCTGTATTTACAGGAGAGCCAGTCTGCTCACTCGCACTGCTCAGTGCATGTTTACAATGGGAGTCAACGGGCAGCTGAAATCAACTACTGCCCATTGACTTCAATTACACTGCCTGACCAAATGAAAAGCTCTCTTTGGATATGAGTAAGCAAACACCTGAGAGGCTTTAACAAGTCAGCTGGAGCAACTTCCCCTCACTGATTCAGCGAGTAGCTTCCCATTTCTTCAACCACCCACATGGTGGGACCTGTCTTCCCACTTGTATCCCATGGACATGGAAAAGTTGCCATTGCAGAATGGTCAAACCGTTGTCCTGCATCAAGCAAATAACACAACCAAAGACGAAGCTGGAATGCCCAAGATTGGATTCGGAACTGTCCAGCACATTATTAATATCAGGATGGAAAATGGAGAACCCTAATTGGACTTCATAGAAGAACTGTGGTGACAAAAATTCCTGAATGACCACAATCAGTGGTCACTTGGTGAAGGTAAGAAATGAGCAACTGAACTCAGGAATGTATTTAGGAGCGAAATTAAGAGAATTTCCACATGACCAAAACTCAACACCTACCTGGACATAAGAAAACCACTTGTTAAAGAGACTAACTGGCTTCAGTTTGCTAGGGAGCATAAAGACTGGACTCTGGATCAATGAAAAAGGTCATGTGGTCTGATGAGTCCCATTCCAGATTGATGGCCACATCAGGAAATGAAGGGAAATAAAGGAAGGGCATGAAGTGATTCACGCATCATGCATAGTGCCCAGTGTACAAGCCTCTGAAGGAAGTGTTATGATCTTGGAAGGCTTTAGTTGGTCAGTTTTAAGCTCAGCAGCCAAATGAATGTACTGACTGACCAGGTTATCCCATCAATGGACTGTAGCATCAGCAGAGAGTAAGACACACAGGAGGCCATGATTCTCAACAAGAAGGGCACACATGGTAGAAGGGTGGATACAGGACACTGAACTAAGAGGAGAGGTCATCTGCTTTACTCGGAAGGTGACCAACCACCCAATACAAGTAGCCCCACATACCCCACATAAAACGACACATGTACACCGAACTCAGACTAACAGACGACAACACTAAACATTATAAACAGTTCATTTGAGGGTGTGCGCCTCCCGTGAGCCTCTTTGTGTGGCCATTTGGATACCGCACAATCTCTCAGGTCTAGCCCAAGGCAGGAGTGGGTCACTACAGTATTTGTTCTTGTTGATGTCATAGAGATAGTCCAGGCTGGAGGGCAAGGCTCATTAAGCTTAGATTGTTGAAGAGTGGTTCAGGGATCATGAGGAAACATCTTCACAGATGAACTGACCACCATAGAGTCTGGACCTTAAGGCCATTGGAGTTGCTCCACTCTGCCATTGTCAGTACAAGAGCTCAGCCAACAACTAATACAACACTAGGAGGGAATAAATGTTAAGGTGTTGCATATGGTTGCCAAAGCAATGCCACGCTGAATGCCCACTGTGATCAAATATGGTCCAACAAAAGATCAGGGTCTTCTATTAATATTTATTGAGCTACACATACAGTGTCTCTCAGTATGGGGTCGGGCCGCCATGTTTGCTAACCCAGCATGCCAGATGTCTCGGTATTGAGTAGTAGAGGTTGCTAATGATGTCCTGTGATAATCCATCCCATGAATAATATTCTCACACAGTTCCTGCAGATGGAGCGGTAGGGGTGGAGGTGGAGTGACACCAGACCCTCTGGACGTGTACCAACAAACCATTCATCTTGTTCTGACCATGGTGCCTCCGCACATAGGTTTGTTGGTCGTCTCCACCAAGACAAAAGGGGGACTCATCACTGAAGACGACAGTCCGGCATGGAGTATGACTCATGGAGGACATCACTGCTCGCTGAATGTCCGCAATCATGGCTGCTGGGTCAGTCTGGAACAGGGAACTCCATCCTTGCTTACGTCACATGTGCGGCAGAGCGTGAAACCTGGATCATTCGCATGTCTCACGATGTCAAACCTACCCACTAAGTTTCATTCCTGTCGGTTGATTCCTTCTGGGTGTAGCCATTTATCCAGCAATTCTTTTGATGATGAGCGTCAGACGTAGCAATTAGAGACAGTGTTGCTTGAAGAGGCTGGACAGATGCAGCCGTGATTAGGAAGTTGATCCAGATATGATTTAGATCTCCAAAATGGCCCTCACATGCTGGGAAATGGCGGGAGTTTAGCTGACGCACGTGTGCTTTACGATCCGGAGATGTTTATGACCTGTCGTAAAGATAAAGATATTTTTGCAAATGCATTCAACCAATAAAATGAAAGCTAATTAAAGTCATAATTCAGAGATATGGTACAGGTTTGGGGATGGGGGACTAAAAGAGCTT
Source organism: Prochilodus magdalenae (assembly GCA_024036415.1). Classification (NCBI taxonomy): domain Eukaryota; kingdom Metazoa; phylum Chordata; class Actinopteri; order Characiformes; family Prochilodontidae; genus Prochilodus; species Prochilodus magdalenae. The sequence goes on along the minus strand of JAMWET010005952.1, from coordinate 26,699 downwards.
CCTTAAAAGGGGTGCGTCTTCTGTTTTTTTTTCCTTTCTTCTTTTTTGCCATTCAGAAGCTCCAATAATACAGCAGAAAATGCAACTCGCAGGTGTTTCCAGGGGCAACATCACTCTTCCGGACCTTCATTAGGCAGAGAGCTGTCTCCCATTAATTCTGTGACAGTTAACATTAACGTTAGAAAACATTAATTAATGCCACAAATTACCCAAAGCCCAGGGGAACGGCATAACCTTAGCCGAGTTTCATCATCCATCCTCCCGCTGCAATTATCAAACTGTCCAAAGAGAGCTAGACGCACACAACAGCTCGCCGCTAGCCTGAACTAGCGGCTACGTTTCCTCCTCTGCATCCGTTCACTGTGTCTCAGCTGTGTCTTATCACGTTTGCTGTGAGGCTCCTTTGTCGGAATATTAAAACTGGTCTATTTGAGTTATTTTTGGTTGCCAGATCTCATGGACTTCACATACAATATTAGCCAGATGGCTAATGCTAGCATAAATACTAATTGGTGCTTTTTTTGTGATGTGTAAGTGTGGGATTGCAGTGCTGTTGGGAAGGAGGATAAAGGTTACCAGGAATGATAAATTATGATACATTTAGACTGATATGGGGAATATTTATTGAGCTACACATACAGTAGTAGTGTCTCTACATATGTCGTTGGGCCGCCATGTTTGCTAACCCAACATGCCAGACATCTCAGCATGGAGTTGTAGATGTTCCTAATGGTGTCCTGTGATAATCCATTCCATGCAGATTGCATATCCTCACACAGTTCCTGCAGATTGTGTGGGGGTGGAGGTGGAGTGGCAACAGGTCTTCTGGACATGTGACACATGACAACAAACTCTTCAATTTGGCGCTGACTACGGTGCCTCCACACACGGATTCATGGGTCGCCTCCACCAAGACAAAAGCAGGCCATCTGCCAATGGTGCTGGTGTAGCAGACTTGAGACGGTAGTTGAAACCAAGCACGCACACGGGAACTGGAGATCTGAAGGTTTATTCTGCACGAAAGCAGCATGGGGCAGTAGTAAGCACATGCAGCCACTCCCCGTACAAGCATCCACAATCCTTCTGACCATATTCACAAAGCATGTGTAATAAATTTATACAATATATAAAACAAAGTGAGGTAGATACAATCACAATTTAAGAACAATCAAAGATGAACTCCCGTTTACAATGCTTAAAGTATTGCAGATTATCGTTCCAGCTGCTCTTAACACTGTAGCTTGGTTCTAGCCCAAGCGCTGTACACAACAAGGCCACCAGGTGGCGCCTGGGCGACATGGAGCGCAAAAAAAACCCAACAACTTCAAAGTGCATTGTGACCGTATAGCAACTTAACTAACATATAAAATCCAACAGATCTCAAAATACTTTATTTAAACTCACTTACAAACACACAAGACATGGACATACCTGCACGAAAGTAGCATGGGGCAGTAGTAAGCACATGCAGCCGAAACAGCTCTCTCCCACTCCCTTTTGATAGCCAAAATGTGACTGAGCTAAACATCATCAAAGTTCCATTCAAATTCAGCATAAAATGATCACACGTCGTTTAAACACACTCTGTGTCTCTAAGCTTTACATTCTGTGTGTAGTTTAAGCAAAATTCATCAAGGCATTTTAGAAAGAGAGCTATTCAGCACGTCTTACCCGTACAAGCATCCACAATGCTTCTGACAAAACCGGGCAAAACCACCGCATGCGCTTACTTTGGGTGTCACAATAATTGAGGCCCCAGCTACAACACATGGGAGGAACCAAAGCCATAAGAACAAACGTCTGGGCACTCAACTATTAACTTCGAACACACAAGAACATCAATTAAAAACCAAAATAAAGTTTTTGTAAAGTTCACATTACAAATATTCCTAAATCATAGCCGCAAAACAAATAAAACAAAGAAAAGTAAATAATAAACAAAGTAATAACACCTCAGCTACACTGGCACTAACAGGTTTACTCATGGAGGGCATCACAGCATCACTGGGCCACTGTGATGAGGCTGGTCCTTGCTCAAACGTGTGGCCGAGCTTAAAGCTTGATTCGTTGGCATGTCTCATGATGCCAAACCTACCCACCAAGTTGTGGGTTGATTCCTTCTGGGTGTAGCTATTTGTGTAGCTATTCCTTTGATGAGGAGTGCTTATTAGTCAGTATATCGTCACCAAAGAAAAACATCTTATCTTAGTATCTCCAAAATGGCAGCTTTACAGGAGAGGCCCAAAACCTAATTTCATTTTAATGGAAGTCAATGGAACCAGACGTCTTTCCAAGCCATTTTGGGCCGTTTCTGTTGGTCCATTTGTCATGAAATTTTCACCCAGTGTAAACAGCAGCTGCTGTGTTCAAATGATGTGTAAAAGTAAAAATGGGCAAAAATGGAGATACATGTTTTTCATTGGACAGTGACGATATATGTCTATATATATGTCTAATATGATTAATATTGTGTATGTCAGTGTAATATCTGCAGTATGTTCCTCAATCCCACCATTTATATGCTCCCAATTAGAAACAAGGTATTCATGACTAAGACTCATCCGAACACACAGTGGCATTAATAATGAAGAATCTCTATGGAAAGATAAGGGTCAGCGCTAACGATGGACCGGCATTATAGCACTCGCTCAGCAATCTTTCCATCAGCAATAAAACAATTACCTTTGCTGATATAGCTGCCACCGCATGCATAGCCGCTGAGTGATAACGCAAGATATACGCCGCAATAAAGTCCTACCGGTAGACCTTTGATTGTCTCGATGATGAGGGAACGCTTGGGAATACGGCTTGTAATGACTTCATTTCGTACCCAACACCTCATCTGACATACGCAGGATCATACCGGGCAAATAATTGCTCACGAGCCGTACCTGAGGAGACATGATTTCCCTTCGCCCATTATCAGCACAGATACATTAAACACATCCATCTTAGCGCTGCGCTAAACTGCTTCAGCACTTTCAGCTCCTCTCAAAGCTGCTGATGTAGTAGCTGGTGCACATGTAAGGCATGGGCCACCACTTCGCTAGCACAACGTCTCTTAAAGTTGTAGCACTGTCAGGTTGGGGTGAAGTTGCGTTCGGCCAGCTTATCCTTCATTCTGTCGTTCTCTCAGTGCTTTCCTTGTAGTCACGGTGAATCTGGAGAGCTATTGATGGCTATTGAGCCATTTCACTTGGTCACATGCATTAATATGGAGTAATAAAGTTTATGTTTTAATGTTTAAAGGCTGTTAAATAACACATAATATACACAATATATATTCTGAAAATATATTCCAAATGTATGTGGACACTTGACCGTCACACCCTTATTCAGTTCCAAATATGGCCACCCAGTTCATCCCGTTCCAAAACCATGGGTATTAATATGGAGTTGCCAACCTATTCCCAATTTGAAAGCTTCCTCTCTTCTGGGAAAACTTTCCACACGGTTTTCGGAGTGTGTCTGTGGGAATTTGTGCCAAAAACATATTTACATTTACATTTAAGGTATTTAGCAGATGCTCTTATCCAGAGCGGCTTACAGCCGTGCTTAGTGTTCCGTTGGATACTATTCCAGCTAGTAGAGGAAGTTTAGAGCCTAAAACTCACCATGAGCTCAGACACTGCCCGAACAGGGGGCCAGTGCTGGTACCTAGAGATTAATACACAGACATAGAGCAAGTAAACCATTACCTGGCAACCCCAGCCCAGCGCTCATTCCTATAGAGGAGAAAAGGTCGTTATAAGTGCAACACAATAAACATTGACAAAGGTCGTTATAAGTGCAATACAAAGTTTATTAAAGTGCAACACAATACACACAATTTACACCTCTACCAGAGCTCACTCACTTAAGTGCATTACAAAGAGATGGGTCTTGGGTCTTGTGGTTGGTGTAGCTCAGCGGATAACACCACTGCCCTCCAGAGAGCCACCACCACATGTGGGAGACTGGGGTTCGAATCCCAGTCTGGGTGACTATGCTGTGCTACACCAATAAGAGTCCTTGGGCAAGACTCCTAACACTACATTGGCCTACCTGTAATATGATTAACCTTGTAAGTCACTCTGGATAAGAGCGTCAGCTAAATGCCATAAATGTAAATGTCTTCAGTCTGTGTAAGACCTGAAGCTCCCGTTGATCCCAATGGCTTTCCTTGTTCAGGCCTCTGGAGTCATTGTGCATCAAACTTCTGAAACCATATCTATATCTTTGTGCACAGGGACACAGGACATGCTGAAACAGGAAAGAGGGCAACAGCAGCATTAACATCGTCAACATATCACTGGAACTAAGAAGAACTGACCCTGAGAACCACCCACCGGACCATTATCCCTCCTCCACCAAACTCTACTCTTGGCACCAAGCATTCCAGTAGGTAGCTGTCTACCAAATCCAGAATCATTCAGAATAGCATGATTCATCACTCCAGAGGACACTGCTCCACTGCTCCTGTGGTAGAGCTTTACACCACTCTAGCCGACGCTTGGATTTGCACATAGGGATCTTGGGCTTGTGTACGGCTGCTCAGGTATGGAGACCCACGTCATGAAGCTCATGATGCACAGTGCTTGTGCTGATACTGCGTCCAGAGGCAGTTTGGATCTCTGTAGTGAGTGATGTACAGGCCATTTTACTTGCTATGTGTTTCACTACCCAGTTACCCTGGGGGTCTGCATGGGTTACCACTTCACTAAGGAGCTGTTGTTGCTCCTAGATGTTTCCATTTTGCAACAATGGGTCTTAGAGTTGACCAAGGTGGATCTAACAGCCAGGTGTTCCTCACAGATGCTCTACCACACCTGCGGAAGAGCTTAGTGCAGCTGGTAGCATGGCTCCTGAGAACCCTTTGCATTCGAGTCCTCCCACAGCAGTTCCAGTGAAATTAGGCAAGGCTGTGTAACCAAACCGGACGAGTACGGTAGCTGTGCATCTCTGGATAAAGGTCATGTGACTAGACCATTTTATTACAGACAGCACATTGGCTTGCAGGTGTCGGCCCACGTTTTCAGGCAGGTGTATTTGAAGTAGGTACAGGTTTTTGGAGGCTGTAGAGGAGGCCAGCCATGAAGCAGTAGGAGAAGCCACATCTTGGAGATTAGTGAGGTGTGCCGTTTATTTCTCTCTCCATTTGAATGCGCAAAAATCCAGACTGCTAAACGTTTCTTACTCTGTGACGGGCCATCTTCATTGGTTAGAGCCAAATAAGACTGGCTTGAGGAGCCCAGCTTTGGCTTTGTTTGCTGGACCAGCATAGAGACACCTGAGTGTTGGAGATTGGTTGATGCCGGCTCAGGTGCAGTGCTGCTTAGTGTGAAAGCCAGGTGAGACAATGGCTTTGTCCAGAACCACACACTTGTGTACTACAGACTAAACTAATTAATGCTCATATTGCTGGTGGACAGTTTTTAAATAGTTACACAAATAACTGATTTCCTCTTAACTGACTGGAATGTAACTTGGAGGGTAAGTTTGACATCATGAGGCATGCAAATGATTAAGGTTTTATGCTCCTCTGTGCATGTGACATAAGTGACGGGCCTTATTAAACTATCTGGCTGACCCAACAGCCACCATTATGGACATTCAGCAAGCAGTGATGCCCTTCCATGAGTCATCCTGTTAGTGTCCACACGATTGGCAGATGACTGCACCACACGGGACTACATGCAGGCAGACCTTTATGGTGACTGCCCTTAACACCTACATATATATATATATATACATACAGGGGTTGGACAATGAAACTGAAACCCCTGTCATTTTAGTGTGGGAGGTCTCATGGCTAAATTGGACCAGCCTGGTGGCCAATCTTCATTAATTGCACATTGCACCAGTAAGAGCAGAGTGTGAAGGTTCAGTTAGCAGGTAAGAGCACAGTTCTGCTCAAAATACTGCAATGCACACAACATTATGGGTGACATACCAGAGTTCAAAAGAGGACAAATTGTTGGTGCACGTCTTGCTGGCGCATCTGTGACCAAGACAGCAAGTCTTTGTGATGTATCAAGAGCCACGGTATCCAGGGTAATGTCAGCATACCACCAAGAAGGACGAAACCTCCACCAGCATCATGTAGTGACCTGGCCACTATCCTGCAAGAAGAATGGCTTAAAATCCCTCTGACCACTGTGCAGGACGAACTGACGCTGTATTGGCCACAAAAGGAGGCCCTACACCATACTAATAAATGACTGTGGTCTAAAACCGGGTGTTTCAGTTTCACTGTCCAACCCCTGTAAATATATATATATATATATATATATATATATATATATATATATATATATATATATATATATATATATATATATATATAGGTTACCAGGAACCATAAATGATGAAATGATGATCAATTTAGACTGATATGTGGAATATTTATTGGGCTACACATACAGAAGTAGTGTCTCTCAGTATGGTGTCGGGCCGCCTAGGCATGGAGTTGTAGAGGTTCCTAATGGTGTCCTGTGATAATCCATACCATGTAGCTTGAATATTCTCACACAGTTCCTGTGGATTGCATGGTGGGGGTGGAGGTGGAGTGACACCAGGCCTTCTGGACTTAACCTGCATCCGTGGCAAGTAGTGTATCCTTTGCTTTAATAAAGATTTTAAATAATGGCACTAGTTTTGTCATCAAATCTTACAATCAGATGATTCATCGAAGCGATTTTAACTGGTGATGTTCTCCACTTCTCTTGTTTGGCCAGCTCAGAATTCATGGCTTTCTTCCTTCAGTGTTCCACAGGGGTCCATTTTAGGCCCCATTCTTTTCCTGAGGTCTAACAAATGAACTAGATTCAGGCCTGAACTGCCTGCTTGTGAAACTATGATTTAGACGAGTGTGAATCCCCTTGATTGTGCTATTCAGAAGGTTCAGGCTGCCCTAATGCAGCTCAGTTACAACTGCTCCAAAATAATCAATAAGGCTACTTCTCTTTGTCCAACTTTCTGCCTTTTTAGAACAGGGTTAGTCAGTCCACGAAGGATCTGATTCAGATGTGCTGTGTTAAAAGGAGGTTTTGAACCATAAACCTACATGAGTAAACTATTCAAACATAGCAGCAATGCTGTAGAGGAACGTTTGGTTCTCTAGCCCCAGTATAAGCGTGTCTGTACTAGCATAATTGTTCTCCAATGTTCTACATAGAAGGTATGTGACTTTGGTCATCCAGATGTGATTGTGATTCTACACTGTGACAATTTCCATCCTTTGATTAGGTCCTAGAATGAAATGAGTTTTTTTTTGCTGAGCTCATGAATAATCTGATTAGCTCTGCTCTGATTGGCGGTTTACTGCGTGACTCCGCCCACAATGATCACACAGAAGCAACATTTCGAAACTTTCATAAAATAAACCTCTGTGTAAAAGCTCCTTCATACTTTTCAGTTAGCTATGCTAGTTACTTGGAGCTAGCGCTAGTAGCTAACGTTACCTACTGGCTTTCCATCTGGACGTCAACACACAGTAGACTAAAGTTGTTCCTCACTATGGAACTCTCAGTTTACGATGATCTGCTTCAACCAGTAAACACGGATACAATCACACAGCATGGCTGCTACTTACAGGCTGTTGGTGGGATTGTGATGCTAATAAAGGTGAAACTGCTCCTCTCTTCAAACGCTGAGTGGAGCTGCTCTGGAGAGAAATGTGCAGACTGCAGGATTAAACTTGTATGGGATCCTATTAGAGATGTGGGAGCTGAAGTTCCTGTTCTTCAGCTTGTTGAATTTTCCATTCCACCTTAAATGGTGCTACGGTTACATTCTGGTACCTGCACACGGTGGAACAGAATATTGGATTAAGAAGCTGGTGAATAGGAAGAATCTTCAGCCACATGAACATCCATCATGTACCACTGACAGCTGATTTCCTTGGGAAGGGAATGAACAGTGTCGACATCCCCTTCCCAGCCTGGGATCTCCACATAGCCCACCATTTTGGTTCTTTGCTCTGTTGTGGTTGTATGTAAACGCTGGGGATGTAAATATTAATGAGTCTGGTCCGTAACAGGATTTTGGAATTTGAAGGAGGAACAACAGTGTTTGAGGTTGACGGCATGTCAGTTCTAAGGACTGAACTCTACTTTTCCACCTATGACAAAGAAGGTACAGTTTTCCATTTTATGGCACTTTCAAATGTCTTTTCCTGAAGCTGTATATCCAAGCTAAGAATCATTATCCTATCACAGATTGGCACCTTCATATCCACAGCAGCTCATGCAGCGATAATTAACAGATGAATCGGAGCAGGTGTTTTGGAGCTAAACCAATGGGCGAATGGCAGTGTCACTCGGGGTTGGGCATGGACTCCCATGAGCGGCACCAGCCATCTCAGGTCTATGGTTAGTAATGATTCCAAACCATTCACTCATCACCGCTCCCTTTCACAAAGACAAAAGCTGCCTGGCCAGCAGACTAAACACCAGCGGCCATGCTCTAATTGAGCCAGGTTAGCCTAGGCCCATCCATTTTATCTATTAGCCCACCTAAACTGAGTGTTCACCTTCACCATTAAAAGCATATGAAACAATCAAAACACATAAAACAGTGAAAATCCACTCGCTGTATGACGTACTGGCAATTTCATTGTTAGGCATTGACCAATCAGAATCCCAGTTTAAACAGTAACTTTCACACCTCATGGTTCACCCTCTGCTGCTGATACCTCCAAACTACAGCTCCCAGGAGTCATTGGTTCATGACATACTGTCACATGTCCTACAGCCACCAATCAGGACTCCCTTGGATACGAATGACTTTCACCTGTTGTCCATTTACTTGGTACATTATACCTGTTTGTTGTAGACAGCTCTTTGCAATGTATTGGCATCTTTCTATTCACATACCTAGCGGTTCTCTTGTTCACTGTTTTGCTGTGTTTGATGTGCTTCTGTTTTTGTACTTTGTATGTTTGGACCATTCACTCTTCTGATTTTGACTGTTGCCCGTCTTCTCACTTTCTCGCTTTCTGCTTTCCCCATGTATCTGGTTTTGGTCCTCGTGGCTTTTTGGATATATGCAAGTGTCTGGTGTGTTTGCTTAAAATTAGAGTAATCTGAGTGTGAGGTGTTTGCAAAGCATAGCTTCTTCTTGAGTCGCCATCTAGGCACATCTCATGGGGTTGAGAATGCTTTATGAGTATTACAGCTGGTGCCCTAGCATTTGGCATTAAATGAGGGGAGGATTATTAAATGGAACTAAGAAGATCAAATCTTTTAAGGTTTAAGGTTATTCTCAGGACTCAAACTGAAGGGGCAATGCCAGAGGATGCCATTCTCCATACTTTAAAACTGTCACTGCTTCCCCGTATTGTACTGACCATATAGGAGCACTCTGTAGGTGTACAGTTCCAGACTGTAGTCATCTGTTTCTCCGTATACTTTATTACCCTGTTCTTCAACGGTCAGGACCCCCACAGGACATTTACATTTATGGCATTTAGCTGACGCCCTTATCCAGATTGACTTACAAGGTTAATCATATTACAGGTAGGCCAATGTAGTGTTAGGAGTCCTGCCCAATGACTCTTATTAGTGTAGCACAGCACAGTCTCCAACATGTGGTGGAGGCTCTTTGGCGGGTAGAGGTGTTGTACACCAACCACTAGAAAGAAACGCCCGAACCAGGGACATGAACCCTGAACCCTCAGATTAAAAGTCTTATGCTCAACCAACTAAGCTATCCAGGATCACCACAGAGCAGGTATTATGTGGTTGCTGGATCATTCTCAGTACTACAGTGACACTGACGCGATTAGCAAATATTGGAACTCCAGTCTCCAACATGTAGTGGAGGCTCCTTGGCGGGTAGCGGTGTTGTCTGCTGAGCTACACCAACCACTAGAAAGAAGCGCCCGAACAGGGACATGAACCCTGAAACCTCAGATTAAAAGTCTGATGCTCTACCGACTAAGCTATCCAGGATCACCACAGAGCAGGTATTATGTGGTTGGTGGATCATTCTCAGATTCTCAAATACAGTATTAGATCAGTAAATGCCAGTGGAATCTTTGGCTATTCAGTCTTCATTACCACACTATACTGTTTGTACCTTCCGTCTGGAGTTTATTCTGTATTCAGTCAAATATATGATTCCAGTTGTTGCTATATTCATGCCTCCATCCTACTCTGCGTTTACCTCATGTCTGTCTCAGTGTGAGGTACTGATTCACCACACTGGATATGATTGTTAAGAGCTAATCAACAGTAACAAGGTGCGGAAAGAGTTTCAGAATACATTTAAATTGGCATGACAAATTGGCATGGTTGCTCGGCAGTTGCTATTTATGAATACACTCATCACCAAAGTAACAGCTGCACCCAGAAGGAAGTGTGGGATTGCAGTGCTGTTGGGAAGGAAGATAAAGGTTACCAGGAACAATACATGATGATACATTTAGACTGATATGGGGAATATTTATTGAGCTACACATACAGAAGTAGTGTCTCTCAGTATGGTGTCAGACCTCCATGTTTACTAACGCAGCATGCTAGACGTCTCGGCATGGAGCTGTAGAGGTTCCTAATAGTGTCCTGTGATAATCCATCCCATGCCGCTTGAATATTCTCACACAGTTCCTGCAGATTGTGTGGTAGGGGTGAAGGTGAAGTTACACCAAGCCCTCTGGACGTGTGACAACAAACTTCATCTTGATGTTGACCACAGTGCCTCCACACACGGATTCGTTGGCCATCTCTACCAAGACAAAAGCAAGACTCGTCACTGAAGATGACCCACTGCCACTCCGAGTCATTTCATGACAGTCTGGCACCACACCATTGCAGTCTTTGTTGATGTTGAAATGGTGTTAAGGACAGTCATTGTAATGGTCTGCATGCATGTAATCACCGGTCAACGGTGCTGGTACCAACAGGATGACTCATGGAGGACATCACTGCTCACTGATGGTCTGCAATCATGGCTGTTGGGTCAGTCAGGTAAGCTTTAAGGCTTGTCCTTTCCTACATCGTGAAATTTGAATCATTGGCATGTCTCACAAAGTCAAACCTACTCACCAAGTTTTATTCTAGTCCACTGATTCCTTCTGGGTGCAGCTATTTGATGAATGTATATACTGTGATCCATCCAGAGTAGACGTGGTATATCAGGAAATGTACTGTTTCAGACTCTCATCAGTTGAAACTGGTAAGTGTGAGCCTGTAGAGTCTTTAAGATGTGATCTAGTGCATTGAATGTACTGGAACGAAGCCTGTGACTTGTTGGGCAGTGATTGGATGCATTTTAGACATGTGGAAATGTGCATCCTTGAAACAAGCAAGTTGAATGCATTGCCTCTCTTTTTCAGGCTCACCAAAAAGCTAAGTTCCTTCATTATATGCTTTGCTTAGTCCAGTCTATTAGCGGCGAAAGCTACAAAAGAGCTGAAAACTATTGATGCTAAGCATCGCTGTTTTTAATATGAGCTGGCAGAGAACACGTCGCGGCTGTTCACAGTTAAAAAGACCTCCACTTCACATTCACCGCAATTCTAAAGCCCTTACACCACTCAACTACTCCAACTTAAGAGGCAGCTAAAAGAGCAAGAGCGGTACGGAAACCGATCCTACGCATGCTTACCTTGGAGAGGCCCGAGCCGCACGTTCAGTCAGCATTAAATCGCTTTTAATGAGGAATATGTTCGATTTACAAAGAGAGGACCACACGTAGCCGAGCTACGGCGCCGCTCGGATCGAGGCATTAATTAGGAATAACACAGGGCTGCCACTAAATATTCATCCTCTCTGAGGAGAACGCTCAAACTTTCGAACCATTCAGCCTGAAAGCTAATGCCGAGATCTGAGCGGAAAGGGGGAGCACCGCTCGTGAGGCCTGCTTGCCTGGCCGAGTGCCAGAAGCAAATAAAATAATCATCAGGCCCTCTTGAGTGAGTTTCTCTCTGCCTGTGCGGGGTCACGTCATCTAACGACCCGCAAATTCAACCCATTGAGCAAACTGATCGCTCGACCGCTCGAGCACAAAGACGAACAGGGGTGTTATTTCAGCGCTATGTGGCGAGACGGCGATCAGAAGCACACAATTACCAGGTGTCTGAATCAGGAGAATTAGCAGTCGCACCACTGGGCTCCAACCGCAAAGAAGTTGGAGCTGGACATAGTACTGGGCATCGCTGTGAATTAAAATGAATGAAGGAGCAGAAGGGAGGTAAAACAGCCTGCTCATTCCAAATAACATGCATGAATAAGAGTTCATTATCAGGAATGAATAGATAACAGCTCCACAGAATGCACAGTAGCCCTGCGTTCATGCTAGCATGCAACAGAGCAACCAACAACAAGTTGATTCCAGTGGACAGAGCAGCAAGAGACAAACCAAGCCTCAATCAACCAGTCGTTTCCTATGGACAGAGCGACAAGCGGCAAACCGAGAGACAAACAACAGTTATTTCCCATGGACAGAGCAGCAGAGCAAGGATTGGGATTGGCCATCCTCCCTCGAACACATCCATAAGAGACGAGATGTGTTAATGTAGGGTTAGAGAATCCAGGAGGTAAGGAAAAGGAATCCATATCTGCAGTTTCCCGAAGGTTAGGACTGTGTTTCCCAACCCTGGCCCTGGAAGCACCTGACCTGCAGAGGACTTCCAGCTGTAACACACACCCTCCAGCTCTGATAGAGCTTGTTAATAAGCTGATGAGCTGAATCAGGTGTGTTGGGAGCAGCAGGGAAACACTAAACTATGCAGGGTATGGAGCGTCCAGAACAACCGGAGTGAATAAGGGCTCGTTGGAAAGAGTACATCCTGCTCTACTAGTTTGCTTTGTTCTATCATCTCTCTCAGCTGCTTTGAATGGAAGTCCATGGTGCTCTCTGACATGTCCTGAACTGTGCCACCAGGCAAATCAGCAGCCACTGTTCCACAGCGGCACTGTGTTACTTACCCTTAATGAGCAAAGCCAGGAGTGTTGTGGCTCTGACATGTGTATCTGATCTCTGGTGTAGTTTGTATTAATGGAGGGTCATGTTTGTCACTGGGTGAGACTAACACTGCCTAGTCTTATTACGATAGTTGTTCTCCTAGACAACACACAGAGATGGAACTTGTGTACACAAGCTCTATCTCTAACCTCCTTATCCCAGTTGTATACTAGCTTGGTTAGTTACTGTGTCAGTTTAGTCTCATCTCACCAATAGATTTGCTGGTCAGAAGTGCAGACATGATATTAAGTTAATATATAGTATTCATACTTGGGGAGTCAGCACTTCAGATCTAGCAGGGGACGAATCTGAAGGGTTTAGTGGGCTTTTATAGACCCAGGGCAAGCTGGGACAGGCCCAGTGTGGCCCCTGTGGTCTGGTCCATGTTGCGGGGAGGGGGTAATACATTTCACTAATTCTTTACTATGAATTCGATAATCAGTTCTGCCTACTGTTTAATGGCTGTGACCAGCCTGATGCCTGTTTTTAATTATCTATATGTGGAAGATATATGATAGGGGACAGTGGCTGTGCTGTTTGTCTTCCCCCTTTTGTCCTGAATGGTTTATGTCTGGTAACCTCTAGAGGGGAGATTATTAAAGAGGCTAGTCACTCATGGCTTAGAGAGAGAGAGAGAGAGAGAGAGAGAGGGAGTGAGAAAATCTCATTGCTTAGAGAGAGTGAGAGTCATTGCTTAGACAGAGGGAGTTAGGGAGATTCTCTCATTGCTTAAAGACTGAGAGAGAGAGAGAGAGAGAGAAAGAAAGAGAGAAAGAGAGAGAGAGAGAGACAGAGAGAGAGAAAGAGAAAGAGAAAGAGAAAGAGAGAGAGAGAGAAAGAGAGAAAGAGAGAGAGAGAGTGTGTGTAAGAGAGAGAGAGAGATAGAAAGAGAGAGAGAGAGACAGAGAGAGAGACAGAGAGAGAGAGAAAGAGAGAGAGAGAGAAAGAGAGAGAGAGAGTGTAAGAGAGAAAGAGAGAGAGACAGAGAGAGAAAGAGAGAAAGAAAGAGAGAGACAGAGAGAGAGAGAGTAAGAGAGAAAGAGAGAGAGAGACAGAGAGAGAAAGAGAGAGAGAGACAGAGAGAGAGAGAGAAAGAGAGAGAGAGTGAGAGAGAGAGAGAGAGAGAAAGAGAAAGAGAGAAAGAGAGCGAGAGAGAGAGAGTGTAAGAGAGAAAGAGAGAGAGAGACAGAGAGAGAAAGGAGAAAGAGAGAGACAGAGAGAGAGAGAGAGAGAGAGAGAGGGAGTCTCTTTGCATAGGGAAAAGAGCTATTGGTCATACTGCGAAGGAAGTAGAGACTAAGATCCCAGTCTACAGGAAATTCCGCTTGGAATTGTGCCAGGGAAGGCATTAACCAAATCTGGCCCAACCTCAGATGGTGCGGTATGGGTGGAGGTGGAGTGACACCAGACCTTCTAGACGTGTGACTGTGACAACAAACCACTCATCTTGGTGCTGACCACGGTGCCTCCACACACAGATTCGTTGGTCGTCTCCACCAAGACAAAAGTGGGACTCCTCAATGAAGATGACCCGCTGCCATTCTGAGTCACTCCATGACAGTCCAGCACGACACCATTGCAGTCCTTGGCGATACAGACATGGTGCTAGGAGCAGTTATTATAACAATGGTCTGTGTGCATGTAGCCCTGTGTGGTGCAGCCTTCCGCCAATGGTGCTGGCACTAAGAGGATGACTCATGGAGGATCACTGCTTGCCGAATGTTGCATGGCCGTTGGGTCAGTCAGGTACAGTGATAAGGGACCGTCCTTGCCTGCGCCACATGTACAGCCAAGCGTGTAAATAAAATTGTTTGCATGTCTCATGATGTCAAACCCACCCACCAAGTTTCATTCCTGTTGGTTGATGGGTGCAGCTAATTGTGTAGCCATTCCTTTGAAGAAGAGTGTATTTATTGAGTTTAACTAAAAGGCTTTTGCGCGGGTTCCGTCATATTCCGTGGATCTCTGTCCCTAAAATCAATGTACAAATGTACTGCAATTCATTACATAATTAACTATGGATTTCCATAATTAGGTCATAACCCTGACGGCACTGGGTCTTATTCGCCAGCCAGTAAGATCGACTTTGCACTAATGGTACACATACGGAATGTATGTGTTTCCCCACAAAGAAAGACCCTGCAGAAAAATAATACATCACCACTGGGTCCTTTCTGTCACAGCCGAGGGAACATGGCGTGATATCTGGAATCAGTACTGCAGCATGCTCTGGTTCCAGGCACTCCTTCAGAAGTCTATCCATCACCTCATTCTTCCTCAACAAAACCTCCCCCACACTTTTATCACTCAGTCTGTCACTGTATACCTCTCTCTCCCTCTATCTCCGTCGTCTGTTTGACTGTATGACATGACGTGCCATCGGGAAAGCTGAGGTACAGGGTGGGATTGCTGCCTCTCTGGTAATGATCACACTCACCATCATGCGGGTGGGGGGAGGGGGGCTGACATGGCCAGGCGAAAACTGAAAGAGGTGTAGGAAAAAAGGTCCATCTGTATCTTCAGGCTAACGTTCGGAAAACGGATGCTGTGAGTTCGCCCGCCTACCCCGCGGCATAACCGAATCCCCGTATCGCCGCGTGTTCGTTCTAAAATCCGGCACGGCAAGCTGGGTCAGCCCGGTTCGGCGCGATGACAGTTATGTATGAATGAATCATAACCTCTTTAGGGCATAATTTCCTCCTCTCCTCCGACTTTTGCTGAGGTTCCACTCCGCTGTCTTAATTGCGAACCCGGTGCTGCTCTCGTCAAGTACACCGTGCCCTTGTCTTGGTGATGCAGCCTCGGCTTTATCCCTTGCGCTCGCAGGAACACTTTTGATTGCTATTGTTATTTTTCCCCCGCCAGGTTCTATACATACTCGTTCGCCGCGCTCCAGCGTGCACCCCGCGGTATAATCAGAGCGCCTCAGAAGTGCTTGGTAGACAGAGTCACACTGAGCTCGCTGCGGGTCTTTGAATTCTCTCTGACCCGCTTGCCTCAGGGGTGAGCCTTTGGTCCTGCCAGGTTATCAGCACACTCTCCCGTGCCCAGCAGGAGAGCAGCGCTGTGGCCGGCCCCGGCTTGTCGGAGTCCATTACATGGTTTAGGCTCCAATTTCTCTCAGTAAACACCTGAGACCACCAGGGCCTCTGTACATACAGAGACCCCATGTGTAGCTCTGGATGTTGAGATAAATGCAGCAATGCTTTATTTATTTATCTTCTTTCCTTCCCAGCCCTGACCGAGGAAGCTCCGGCAAACCAACCACTGTGCCGTTCGGATTCATCAGACGTCGCCTCCGCATTCCCTGATTGAAAGTAATGCTCGGCTTAAAACAGATGGCATGGATTCTCGATCATCCGGCACCAGGAAATAACATTCATGATAATTAAGAGCGAGCGCTCACGTTTTTATGTCAGGCATGATGTCAGCTGTGTCATAAATCTCCCAGAACTGCCAGGGACTAAATGCCTGAGCGATACGCTGTCAGAAGAGTAGACGTGCCTTGGAATAGGTGCGATTTGCTCCTCACTTTGTCACCAGCAGGAACAAAAGTCCGGGCAGCTGTGGGAATGAAGTTAGAAGGAAAGAAGAAGGACCTTGACGGGCAAGGGCACTTAAACCTGCAATCCAATTTTTTTTTAGGGGGGGGTGGGAAGAGGACGGATCTCTCTCTTTCTTAACTTCTCCTAATCCAATTGCTTTAATTCCATGCAGGCCTATCGGTCTCATTCGCCCTGCTTTTGTCATATGCACATTAGCGCGGCGCTGGACGCGAGGCAGGGATTACGGAGAGTAATGATTTCTCCACAGTGCCCAGTTTTCTCCCTTTCGCAGCCCACGGAGGAATTAAATCCTAGAAGGTGGCCTACCTGCCCGCTGCGGGAGGGGGTTGGGGGATTTGGGGAGACGTGATTGAATTGCGGCACACCAGTAACTTAGCGGTGCACGTTTTCTGTGTCGCTGATCCAATAAATCCAGAAAAAAATGATCCCGGGAATAAAATAAAACACGACCGGCATAGCCAAGCTGGGGATTGAGCATTAATGCAGCGGTAATAAAGGAGCACCACCGCGGCTCAACTACTGTCCTCTGTCTGCCTGCGATCTTCTCCTGATAAAGACTCGTCAATAAAGCCGTCAGGGGACGGCAGCCCCAAAGGAACATGATAAACATGCTGCTGAGGCGTGATAATAACGCTGTTATTGTCATTGTTGTCGCTGATGCTGTTTAGTGGGGCTGATGTGAAGGTAGCCTAAGGCACAGCAGATACCGTGCGTCTAAGTTTAGTCTTCTCACACAGCTATGACTCACTGGAACATGTTTTTCCTCAGTGCAGGTATTTACAGTAGCTGTAAACCCGTGTGCTTTAATGCTTCACAGCTCCTTCCGTTTCCAGAGTGAATCAAGAACAGAGGTACCTTTCCTATGTCCACTGCCGTCCGTCAGATGAGATATGGCGAGACTTAGCAGGTAAGATCACTGGACAATCTTTCAGATTTCAACACTGGAGTGCTTAAACGCTGTGTCCACTTACTATCCACTCTATTAGATAGTCCTATCTTGCTGGTCCACCTTGTAGATGTACAGTCAGAGATGATAGCTCATCTGCTGCTGCACAGTACAGTGTTGGTCATCCTCTAGTCCTTTATTAATGCCCACAGGACATTGCCCACAGGACACCCCATACAGAATGTTGTCCACAGGACACCCCCTACAGGATGCTGCCCACAGGACACTGCTCACAGGATGTTGCCCACAGGACACCCCCCACAAATTTTGTCCACAGGACACCCCCTACAGGATGCTGCCCACAGGACATTGCTCACAGGACGCTGCCCACAGGACACTGCTCACAGGACGTTGCCCACAGGAAACCCCCCACAGAATGTTGTCCACAGGACACCCCCTACAGGATGCTGCCCACAGGACACTGCTCACAGGACGCTGCCCACAGGACGCTGTTGGCTGCTGGATAATTTTGGTTGGTGATGATTCTCAGTCCAGCAGTGACACTGACGTATACAACAGCACTGCAGCATTTGGTCTACTTGTGTCAGTTCAGCATCCACTAAATTCCAATAAATGCTCCTGTGTTAAATCTACACCGTTACCATGGCAAAGCCACCAAATAGCTGCACGCCCAATGTTGTAGCCTGATGTGCACCCCCTCAGAAATGTAACTCCATGTATGGTGATGCACAGCACTAGACTATTAGATAGTCCTATGTTGCTGGTCCACCTTGTAGATGTACAGTCAGAGATGATAGCTCATCTGCTGCTGCACAGTACAGTGTTGGTCATCCTCTAGTCCTTTATCAGTGCCCACAG
Source organism: Prochilodus magdalenae (assembly GCA_024036415.1). Taxonomy (NCBI): domain Eukaryota; kingdom Metazoa; phylum Chordata; class Actinopteri; order Characiformes; family Prochilodontidae; genus Prochilodus; species Prochilodus magdalenae. Next base: position 8,423 of record JAMWET010005952.1, on the reverse strand, counting down.
GACGTTGCCCACAGGACACCCCATACAGAATGTTGTCCACAGGACACCCCCTACAGGATGCTGCCCACAGGACACTGCTCACAGGACGCTGCCCACAGGACACTGCTCACAGGACATTGCCCACAGGACACCCCCCACAGAATGTTGTCCACAGGACACCCCCTACAGGATGCTGCCCACAGGACACTGCTCACAGGACACTGCCCACAGGACACTGCTCACAGGACGTTGCCCACAGGACACCCCCCACAGAATGTTCTCCACAGGACACCCCCTACAGGATGCTGCCCACAGGACACTGCTCACAGGACACTGCTCACAGGACGTTGCCCACAGGACACCCCCCACAGAATGTTGTCCACAGGACACCCCATACAGAATGTTGTCCACAGGACACCCCCTACAGGATGCTGCCCACAGGACACTGCTCACAGGACGCTGCCCACAGGACACTGCTCACAGGACATTGCCCACAGGACACCCCCCACAGAATGTTGTCCACAGGACACCCCCTACAGGATGCTGCCCACAGGACACTGCTCACAGGACACTGCCCACAGGACACTGCTCACAGGACGTTGCCCACAGGACACCCCCCACAGAATGTTCTCCACAGGACACCCCCTACAGGATGCTGCCCACAGGACACTGCTCACAGGACACTGCTCACAGGACGTTGCCCACAGGACACCCCCCACAGAATGTTGTCCACAGGACACCCCATACAGAATGTTGTCCACAGGACACCCCCTACAGGATGCTGCCCACAGGACACTGCTCACAGGACGCTGCCCACAGGACACTGCCCACAGGACACCCCCCACAGAATGTTGTCCACAGGACACCCCCTACAGGATGCTGCCCACAGGACACTGCTCACAGGACGCTGCCCACAGGACACTGCTCACAGGACGTTGCCCACAGGACACCCCCCACAGAATGTTGTCCACAGGACACCCCCTATAGGATGCTGCCCACAGGACACTGCCCACAGGACACTGCCCACAGGACACTGCTCACAGGACGCCGCCCACAGGACACTGCTCACAGGATGTTGCCCACAGGACACCCCCCACAGAATGTTGTCCACCGGACACCCCCTACAGGATGCTGCCCACAGGACACTGCTCATAGGACGCTGCCCACAGGACGCTGTTGGCTGCTGGATAATTTTGGTTGGTGATGATTCTCAGTCCAGCAGTGACACTGACGTATACAACAGCACTGCAGCATTTGGTCTACTTGTGTCAGTTCAGCACCCACTAAATTCCAATCAATGCTCCTGTGTTAAATCTACACCATTACCACAGCAAAGGCACCAAATAGCTGCACGCCCAATGTTGTAGCCTGATGTGCACCCCCTCAGAAATGTAACTCCATGTATGGTGATGCACAGCACTAGAACAGTGATTGGTCCACTTGGTATCACCTTTGCATTGCAACTGCTGTTCAACAGCTAATAGCACCAACTCTAATTTAATCTGCTCAGTTTCAGCCACCATCATTATAGAACACCATGGAAGTCAACGGTGGCATAGAAACCCCATCGCCCACTAGTGTTTGGTGGTGTTATGGCACAGGGATGCAGACACACAACAACACAAGTACAAACACTTGCAATGGGAACGGCTAGTGTTTCTCAACCACTGGTCCGGGAAGCACCCTGCCTTGCACATTGTAGTGGACCCCCTGCCTGCAACTCTGCAAGGGCTTGTTAATGAGATGAGAAGTTGAATCAGGTGTGTTGGGAGCAGCAGGGAAAGCACTTAAATCTGCAGGGCAGGGTGCCACCAGGACCAGGGTTGGTCTGGCGTAGGCCATGAGGGCAGGCTATGGGGTAGACCTCACCACCTCCCTGTTAGTGTCTCTGCAATGATCTACCACCCACATCCCTGCTGCTCTGTGGTGGTCCTGTGGGGGTCCTGACCATTGATGAACAGGGTAATAAAGTATACAGAGAAACAGATGGGCTACAGTCTGGAACTGAAGAACTAGAGAGTGCCCATATATGGTCAGTGGAGCTGATAAAGTGGACAGTGAGCTTAAATACAAAGAGGTGTTCCTAATAAAGTGCTCAGTGAGTGTAAGCTGTGTAGAAGTGTACAGCGTTATTGTTGGTATTGTAAACTGCATGTGTTCAGATTGAGTCCATTGATTAATATGGTAATCTGCTCCAGTAATCTTAATCCTGCCTCAGTAATTACATTTAGGTCAGATAATCTATCAGTACCAAATTAAGTTTACTGAGTAATCTAAGCCCACCGTTGTATATAAGATAAAAGATTACATCGTCAGCGGAGAGGCTTGGCCTTGTGAGCTCCAGCTAAATGCTCTAAAGTGCAAACCTGGCACTATTCTCAGGGGAAAGTCACCGTGACTTCGAGAACAGAAGTCCACATGGTCAATCTGACCCCCATCCCATACTCTAAAGTCCTGCAGGCCGATGAAGCACAGGCAGCTGGAAGTCTCAGTGGTCTATTTGTTTACAAGATCAAGCTTGCTTTCTTAAAGCTCTTGTCCACTTGCTTTCTGCATAAGCACATGGTGGCTATGCAGGTCCCTCTTTGCCCACATAACAACAAAGAGTCTGCGGTGAATCCAAGAACGGGCTTTTTTCCATTTCCTCCTCCTACCATACAGAGGACGTGCCGGAAGAACAAAGCTTTGCTTTAGTAGAGGCTCAGGGAGATGTGCTTAGCACAGCAGGACTGGGATGTGATGGGTGGTGGAGATGTGGGTGTATGCACTGACCAGCACTGTGCTTAAAGACCTTGGTGCGGATGACGGAGTATATAGAATATGTTACGTCTACAAGACTGAGCATAAGGCAGCTGCAGTGACACCGACGTGGTGGTGGTGAGTTGTGCTAGTGGATCAGACACAGCAGTGCTGCCAGGGTGTTTAGGATGGGACGCTCTCGGCTGGATAGTTTTGGTTGATGGACGAGTCTCAGTCCAGCAGTCAAACTGAGGCATCCAGCAGCCCTGCTGTGTCTGATCTACTCATACCAGCACTACCTCAGCATCACTGCAGTGCTGAGAATGACCCACCACCCACATCATACCTGCTCTGTGGTGGGCCAGACCGTTGAAGAACAGGGTAATACAGTACACAGAGAAACAGATGGACTACAGTCTTTAACCGTAGAGCTATAAAGTGCTCCTGTATGGTCAGTGGAGCTGCTACACTGGACAGTGAGTGTAGATACAAGGAGGTGGGGTTAATGTTATGGCTGGTGTATTGTCTTGTATTGAGTATGTCTGTTTGTGTAGTTGGTTCAACTCTGTGTTACAGTTTGGCCAGTAATGAGGAACAGTTCTGGCAGGCTATGGTGGAAAAGTCTTAGCCAGCCAAGAAAATAGTTTCAAAACTATTCATCCTGGCAGCACAAAATAAACACAAATACGGTAAAATAAACTTCAGAGGAAAGTTATTAACGCAGCGGAACACAGTCAGGAGAACATTAGTTGGGTTCCTGACTCCTCGCTGCACCTCAGTCACTGGGTGTATTCATTAAACATCCATTAGCAGTAATGCTGTATTCATTTCGTTGGCCCAAGGACTTATTTTTAACAGTAGGTATCGTATGATAAGTGTAAATACCCCACTGCCTCCAGGAGAACCGCAGGGGTTTCTGTATTGTAAATAATTCTAAATTCTCCAACAGTTGGAGCCACACACATCAAGTTCATTGTAGAAGGACTTTTCAGAACCTTCAGCTTTTGAAACCAAGTGATGAAGCTCTTCACGCTACGTTCCCTCTTCCATAATGGTCCGTAGGTCAGGGCCACCATTTGTCTATCCTGTTGGGAGCAAAGAATTCGGAGCTCATTTGCACTTAAAGACTTTCCGCCTGCTTGTATTCGGCCTCATATTTGTTCCCGGGCCTATGAGTGTAAACTCTCGGAGTGCGCCGCAGATCGCCTGCTTCTCGACCTTCTCGCGTCTATCCTGCGATTCATTTCAGCTGCACCTTCGGCCAGGCCTGTTGATAATCCCGGACCTTGTTTAACCTCGCGTCATGTTCGGAATGCTTCCCCTTCTTCTAGTTATGGTAATTTTCTGCTGAGGCTGTTTATACGCTCCATGAAATGAATGAGCCGTTCCTCTGTCTGTTTATGGTTTGCTCAACCTTGCCTGTGTGCTTTTCATGGGCTTTCTACAAGAGCTAAATTTCAAGGAGAGAGGGAAATAAAGCAGGTTGGATAAAGACTTATTGTGTGAATCGGTGGGGAAAACAGTCCTGGAGGACAGCGAGTTGTTTACATGAGCCGAAACACAGATAACCATGTTTTAGGCCAGGGAGAACGTTCTTGTGGATGTTCGTTCAACGACCCCATTGACAACAAAACATGTATATGTTATAAATTATATAGTCACTTAATAGCTGGGATCATATGTAACATTATGTAACATATGAAAACTGATATAATTCTTCATTCTGGTAAATACACTCATCACCAACAGAATGGCTGCACCCAGAAGGAAGTGTGAGATTGCAGTGCTATTGGGAAGGAAGACAAAAGTAACCAGGGACAGGAATAAATGATGATCCGTTTGGGCTGATCGGGCCGAGATGAGCCAAAAGTGACCAGTTTTGGTATAAGATCTGAAGTCTCCTGAGCATCTTTATTGCGGTACGGTTTGGGAACTGAACTGGTGCAGAGCGCAAGGCATTACAGGGCATCACAGGGACGTCCAGAGGAAACGCTCCTCCCACCTCGCCCATAGACTATATGCCCTCTTGCCTCCTGGCGGGAGCTTTAGGAGATTGAGGAACAGCTTTTTCCCCAGAGCTGTCTCCTTTCTGAACTGTGTCCCCCTTTAACCCTCTCACATTTCTCTTCTGGTCACAGACTGCACTGCAATCCTTCCTGTATAACCCATATAGTATGTTCGATGCTCTTTGTAGGACTTTCTGTGTATTATGTTCATAGTACATAGATTAATATATTTACCTGCACATTTTGTCCACACCTCTGCATGTATCCTGTACATACTGCACATCGTAGATACTGTACGTGCTGCACTTGCTGCTTGTTGCACTTCAGGTTAGATGCTAAACTGCAGTACGTTGCCTTGTACTTGTACCTGTACTTGTACTTGTACTTGTACTTGTACCTGTACTTGTACTTGTACTTGTACTTGTACTTGTACCTGTACTTGTACTTGTACTTGTACTTGTGTACTTAGATGAATCTGATCTGATAAGCAGTGCCTCTTTGCTGCTGCATGTCAAGTTGCTATCTTGAAAGTGGAAGCTGGAAACCAGTCTGCTAACAAACCACAACCATTTTCTCATCCAGACAACTCGGTGGGGTTGCACAAGTGCATATGGAAGTGGAAAGGGATGTCACTGAGATCAACTCAAGCAATAACAGCCCAACATCTGGGCATCATAAGGCTACCCCACACTCTGGAAGTAATCCAACCAAAGGATCCCAGGCCTAGATATACAAAACAGGTGGTAGTAACTTTAGGATGATCTATATAATCTCTATATAGCTATAAATCCCTGCGGGCTGTGAGTGACAGGATCCATAGATTGGGAGGAGATGCTGTAGTGCAGGGAATCTCTCATTGCATGTGTGGAAAATGGCTCCAAAGCAGATGTTAATGATTGGCTAAAAGGAGGGACTGCATTTGGGTATGCCAAAGCTCATAGGAGGTGAAAGAAGTAGCTGAATCTGCAGGTGTGTGGATGGGTACGGTGGTATGGTCAAAATTCCAGTCTACAGGGAATTCTCCTCAGAATTGGGCCAGGGAAGGCATCCACCAAATCATCACATGGATGATCACAGTCATGTGAATATGACTGATGGGAGATGTAGTTCAGAGCATAGGAGGTAGTCGGAGAACCCGGAGTCCATGCCAAATCCAGTCATTGGAGTTATTATGCGCTGTTAGGTGGTTATAGACATGGGGTGTCCGGTGAGCTTATACACCAATGTCTAGAAGTAATCTGGATAATCTTCAAAATCCTCATTAAACCACATATAACCTGCATTTGGGATGCTTTAGTTTCCCAGCAAATCAGTTTTTGCATCGCATGACTATACAATCCATGGACCTCAAAATAATAAGCTTGATTAATAACTGAGATTTAAGCTTGATCTCAGCATCATCCAGAATTACTATGCCATCCAGCTCCCCTCTCAAATTAGCAGTCTGCTGATGCATCCTAATTGCACGCTGGATCATTCCATATGTAATCCAGAGCAGCAAAATGAGTCAAAACCAGCTAAATGCAGAACGTGATGCGGCCGACTCGCCGAGCCCTGACTGCTCCGTGCTCGCCTTGCTTCCTGAAGGTTGCTCCTGCCGGACGCAGGCTGCTGCTTTGTGCTCTGCTAATGAGGAAGGCCAGGAGGCAGGTGGACGTTTCTACTCTTTTCCATGTCCTTTCTTTCCCAGCTGAGGTCACAACAGGAATCTGCTGTCCTTTGTAGAGGTCAAACTCAAGAGCTGCTACTTCTCTTGTTGTCAGGGTTACCTGCTAAGTCAAACGAGGAGGGAGTTGGAGGGGGTGGGCTCTCCAGAGGGGGCAGCTGTCAGCGGATAAATGCACCCACTAGACTTACATACCCATGATGCATTGTGCGAACAGTTGAACTACTCACAAATGAAAAAAGCTGTCCGGTTAACAAGCAAGTGCACTAGCTGCCGAGTATGGAATGTGGGAAATGGTTGGAGGGATGACATCATCACATCACAGTTGTTCAGACCATGCTAACTTGCTAAGCTACTTGATTATGCTAATTTAATGTTAGCCAGATAGCTAGCTAGCTATAGCACTGAAACAGACCTACTAGCATGTAATACGTCAACGACCACCAGTAACAGCTGTGATTGGATTTGGCATGTCCTGGACAAGTTTCTGGATGTAGGCCACATCAGTGTTCAGACACTCCTGCACCAAAGAATTGGTCAGTTGGGCCAGATTTGGTGGATGCCTTCCCTGGCACAGTTCCGAGAAGAATTTCCTGTAGACTGGGATTTTAGCCACTGCTGATAGACCTGTATGACCGTACGCTTCCATACACCTGCAGATTCAGCTACTTCCTCCACACTATGGTCCAAATGAAGTCACACCTTTTAGCCAATCACTAACATCTGCTTTAGATTCATTCTCCACACATGGAATAAGACATTGACTACATCGTAGCTCCTTCCCAATCTATGGATCCCGTCACTCACACCCCACAGGTCCTTATAGCCCCATCATTCTCGTACAGCACCATCTGCAGGACCCTGAAGTTGCTACCACTTTAAACACGATGTGAGCGAACTGACTGAGACTGCTATGATCGATGAAATGAACAAGGCGTTTCCTGCCCTACCAGCGCGGAGGAAAGTGCACACCATGCAATCAATCAATCATCTCTCTGTGGTACCTAATTGATGTCATCTTTAAAGCAGGCTGAAGACTTTCACCAGCTTCTTAATCCAACATTCCTTTCCACCTTAAAAGCTACAGCCTGTACAGGTGCCAGAATCCAGCTGCATCACCATTTAAGGTGGAATAGCAAATTCACACACCAGCTGATAAACAGGAACTCCAGCTCCCATTTCTTTAACAGGGTCCCAGACACCTTTAATCCTGCAGTCTGCACATTTCACTCCCGACAGTTTCCCAAACTCTTAGACAACATGCAGATCAAGAAGCAGATCATCTTACACTGAGAGTTCCATAGTGAGGAACAACTTTACTCTACTGTGTGTTGATGTCCAGATGGAAAGCCAGTAGCTAGTATAGGTAACATTAGCTCCAAGCTAACTAGCATAGCTAACTAAATAGTATGAGGGCGGAGCTTAATTCCCACAGGAGGCTCATTTATATTAGCCGTAGTTTACCACATCTCAGTGCCATCTGTGGTCCATCATGTGCGGTGGGAGAAAAACCAGCCCCAATGACAGCGCAGAGAAGCTCATTAGATTATTTATGAGGAACTCACCAAATAAGGGAAAACAGCTCGTTTCATTCTAGGTCCAAATCATAGGATGTAAATGGGGGTGTAGAACCGCATCTAGTCTTTTTCACCCTAAGCAAATCACATAGGTTCTGTGTGGAAGCAAATCACTGAGAGAACCTCTGCGAACCCACATGAGCTCAACGGAGGGACGGTATTGCCGGACATTGTCTATCGACAGATTATCAGACAGGGCTGAATGTGGGTCTGGATGAGATATATGACTGTGAAGTTGTGGCCAGATGTCACTGGAGGTGGTGCTGAAGGCGAGGGCCAATCTGAGAGGTTCGAAGTACGTGAGGTGGCAGGGCGGCGAGTCGCTCGTGCGATTGTTTGCAACGTAATCGTTAAGCAGGGAGCTGATGGTGGAACTGTGTGGGGTGCTGAGTAGGCAGCGCCTTTAATTACACACTCTCCTGAGCATGTCATTCTCTAACACCCCCCACCCCCCAC
>JAMWET010005951.1:137500-171543 GCA_024036415.1 Prochilodus magdalenae | reverse complement strand
CTACCGACCTCCATGAACATTCCGTATGACGCCATTGTAAATGTAGATGTGGTGTTAAGGTAGCCCACATCATCACACAGCACAATACATTCCGCGCGTTTCTCTCTCTGTGTGGTTCATGTAGGTCCCCGTATCCTTCATGTCGCTGGTGCATGGCCTCTCTATACCCACTGGCTCGCCACTGCATACCTCTGACTTTAGCAGATTAGACCACATAAGGGGGACCCCTTCCATAATGCTCTGTATTATGAAGTCCACTGCACTATAGGATGTCTATTGGATGGTCTCACATTCAAACCCAGTCACTGCTTGTGACCCCGCCCAGCCCATCATGGCAGAGTCAGTGACATGGAGAGATGTTCAAAGTTAAAACAGGGCTAGCTGAACCGCTCTCTCTCTCTCTCTCTCTCTCTCCGGCTCCTCTCTCTCTCTCTCTCTCTCTATCTCATCTCTCCTCCCTCTTCGGTGCATGCATTCAATCTCTCTCTCTCTCGCCTTTCTCTTCTCTTCTCTCTCCTCTCTCTCTCCCTCCCTCGCTCTATCTCTCTCTCGCTCTCGCTTTCCCTCGTTCTCTCTCTCTCTCCTTCCTCTCTCCTCTCTCCTCTCCTCTTCTCTCTCCTCTATCTTCTCTTTTCTTCCCATCAGAGTGTTTGAGTGATTAGATACTTTCCAGAGGCGCATAAACGCAGGCCGAGACGCACGCTCGGCTAATTACACACCTCCAACAGTAGAAGTGCAGTCATTGTAATTAACTCCCCCCAGTGTCAAAGATGCATCGCGGCCTCTTGGCTGCTGGTACGGAGCAGGAACAGCATGCTGCCAGGACTAGCTCAAAAGCAGGGTGGCACAGAGGACGACAAAACAAATAAGAAGTGCGTCAGATGGGCCCCCACGCATCCACACACACACACACACACACACACACACACACCATCAAAGTGAGATCCTCATTAAATCACATCTCAGAATGACGAATGAGAAATTAATAGGGCTCTCGGTTCCCCGGTGTTCATTAAGCTGGATGTGATGTCAGATTTCAGTCCGTTGGAATGATAGTGATATTAGGGCGAGTTGCACAGGCAAGGCTTAAAGTCAGGAGCTCAGTCGACCTTAAACCAGCTGGTTACTGAGTTACTGTACACCAACACACTACTTACAGTCCACTAACACATTACACTTACTGAGTTACTGTACACCAACACACTACTTACAGTACACTAACGCATTACACTTACTGAGTCACTGTACACCCACACGCTACTTACAGTACACTAACACATTACACTTACTGAGTTACTGTACACCAACACACTACTTACAGCACACTAACGCATTACACTTACTGAGTTACTGTACACCAACACACTACTTACAGTACACTAACACATCACACTTACTGAGTTACTGTACACCAACACACTACTTACAGCACACTAACACATCACACTTACTGAGTTACTGTACACCAACACACTACTTACAGTACACTAACACATCACACTTACTGAGTTACTGTACACCAACACGCTACTTACAGTACACTAACGCATTACACTTACTGAGTTACTGTACACCAACACGCTACTTACAGCACACTAACGCAGTACACTTACTGAGTTACTGTACACCGACACGCTACTTACAGCACACTAACGCGTTACACTTACTGAGTTACTGTACACCGACACACTACTTACAGTACACTAACGCATTACACTTACTGAGTTACTGTACACCAACACACTACTTTTACAGTACACTAACGCATTACACTTACTGAGTTACTGTACACCAATCACACTACTTACAGTACACTAACACATTACACTACTGAGTTACTGTACAACCAAAACACACACTACTTACAGCACCACCCCACAACATTACACTTACTGAGTTACTGTACACCAAACACACTCTAACTTCGACAGTACACTAACACATTACACTTACTGAGTTACTGTACACCAACACGACGCTACTTACAGCACACTCCAACACATTACACTTACTGAGTTTACTGTACACCCAGACACGCTACTTACAGTACACTAACACACTTACACTTACTGAGTTACTGTACACCAACACACTACTTACAGTACACTAACACATTACACTTACTGAGTTACTGTTACACCAACACACTACTTACAGGTACACTAACACATTACACTTACTGAGTTTTATCTGTATACACCAACACACTACTTACAGCACACTAACACATTACACTTACTGAGTTACTGTATACCAACACGCTACTTACAGTACACTAACACATTACACTTACTGAGTTACTGTACACCAATACGCTACTTACAGCACACTAACGCATTACACTTACTGAGTTACTGTACACCAACACACTACTTACAGTACACTAACACATTACACTTACTGAGTTACTGTACACCACCACACTACTTACAGTACCAGTACGCATTACGAATATCCACTTACTGAGTTACTGTACACCAACACACTACTTACAGTACACTAACACATTACACTTAGTGAGTTACTGTACACCAACACGCTAATTACAGTACACTAACACATTACACTTACTGAGTTACTGTACACCAACACACTACTTACAGCACACTAACACATTACACTTAGTGAGTTACTGTACACCAACACACTACTTACAGCACACTAACACATTACCCTTACTGAGTTACTGCACACCAACACACTACTTACAGCACACTAACACATTACACTTACTGAGTTACTGCACACCAACACACTACTTACAGCACACTAACGCATTACACTTACTGAGTTACTGTACACCAACACGCTACTTACAGCACACTAACGCATTACACTTACTGAGTTACTGTACACCAATGCCTCCTTTTTTGGCAGAGAGTGGGCTCATGCTGTTCTTTCCTTTTTTAGACTTACCTTGATTAATTACCAGATTTGGTTGGTGAACAAACTGTGCTGGAGTCTGGCCCTCTTTCCCTTAGTGATCTACTCTCATGACTTTCATTCTCATCAATATGCTAATGTGATCATGTTCTTTTACGGAAACTCTTTTGGCCCAAAGTTCGTTTTAAACACCCGACATCACCAACAGGTCATAAACTGCATGGACATGGTCGTTATTCCTGGGCCGGCATGTGTTGCCTGTGCATATTTTCCTCAGTAACTATTAATATGTTGAGTTAAATGATATTGAAAACATACTACTATTATGTTTATGCCATCTCCAGCAGATGTTGTCTTATTTATTGGCCCTAGGTTAAAGACAAGCTGTGTTAAAACCCCCGAGATGGAGCAGACAGTCGGAGCAGTAGCATTGAACATTTTCTTGCACAGAAGGGCTGCTTTCACACGCCGCTCAGCAGCATCACACCCAAGTTTGAATCATAGCGTGCTGAATGTGTCCTGTTCTTCCTTAAAGCTGCATAGAGCTCTGTGTCACTCAACACCATTTGGCCTCCCCATGGGTTAATGCACAGATATATATATCTACCAGCTCTATGACCATGTCATGACTAGCCAACTGTTCTAAACAACCTTAGTGGATGCACTGCTGACTATTCTGAGAAGGTTCTAGTGAAGTCCAGTGACAAATGGAATCTGTATATCTGCATGAGTGTTCCACCAATACATCAACAAATAATGGAATCATGCCAGTCATCTACTAAAAGTCATGTAATGAGAGGGAAGTGCCCATCAAGTGCCCTGTAGGGAAACAAGAGGCCAGAGTCTTACTCTCTACCACCACTGAGTGCACTGAGGTACCATCAGACAACTACAGGAGGCCGATGCTGAACTTACTAGTGCCACCCGAAGAGCAGCAAGAGGCCAGCGCCCAACAAGTGACCCAATGGAAAATGAGAGGCCAGTGTTCAGCTTACTAGGACCACTGTGTGCCCTGATAGGAAACAAGAGGCCAGTGCCCAACTCGCTAGTGCTGCCAAGTGACCCAAAGGAAAACGAGAGGCCAGTGTTCAGCTTACTAGGACCACTGTGTGCCCTGATGGAAAACAAGAGGCCAGTGCCCAACACCCTAGTGCTGCCAAGTGACCCAAAGGAAAACAAGAGGCCAGTGCCCAACAGCCTAGTGCTGCCAAGTGACCCAAAGGAAAACGAGAGGCCAGTGTTCAGCTTACTAGGACCACTGTGTGCCCTGATGAGAAACAAGAGGCCAGTGCCCAACACGCTAGTGCTGCCAAGTGACCCAAAGGAAAACGAGAGGCCAGTGCCCAACATGCTAGTGCTGCCAAGTGACCCAAAGGAAAACAAGTGGCCAGTGTTCAGCTTACTAGGAGCACTGTGTGCCCTGATGGGAAACAAGAGGCCAGTGCCCAACTCACTAGTGCTGCCAGGTGACCCAAAGGAAAACGAGAGGCCAGTGTTCAGCTTACTAGGACCACTGTGTGCCCTGATGAGAAATAAGAGGCCAGTGCCCAACTCGCTAGTGCTGCCAAGTGACCCAATGGAAAACAAGAGGCCAGTGTTCAGCTTACTAGGACCACTGTAAAGACTGCCATTGTCAGTCACTCCATGGCAGTCTGGCACGACACCATTGCGGACATTAAGGACAGCCATTGTAACAGTCTGTATGCATGTAGTCCTGCGTTGTGCAGCCATCCGTCAATGGCACTGGCACTAACAGGATGACATATAGAAGACATCACTGCTCACTGAATGTCCACAGTCGTGGTTGTTGGGTCAGTCAGGTACAGAGACCAGGCCTGTCCATGCTTATGTCACATGTGGCACATGTCTCACAATGCCAAACCTGCCCACCAAGTTTCATTCATGTGGGTTGATTCCTTCTGGGTGCAGCTACTCTTTTGACGGTGAGTGTATTTATTAAGTTAGTCGTGCATATTAATTTTGGCGGTCTGCCGTTAATAACCAGGTCGGAGTCTGTGCGCCAGATGGACCTCTCCTGTGCTCCTGTGTGTGCGTCTTGGTGTCTCCTCTACTTTAATCACTCCTCGTTTCCTGCCGACCGTCTTCTGAATTCGTTCCAGTCAAGTTGTGGCCATTCTGGCCGGCCGCCCCTCACCTGGGTGAAACGAGTCAGATGCTATCTGTCCTGTTTCCACGCTCCCTTGTTTTTCTCCCAGCCTCTCGTTCTGTGTTGCTGTCTCTTTGCAGAAAAGGCCATGCTGTTATCACTTGACGTGGAGAGCAAACAATTTGTCATAGTCTCTCGACGGGGCCTCTCATAGAGGTGCACTTACGTCCCGCAGGGATTTTAAACTAAGCGCTGTCATGGAGTAAGCAGTTGCATGTAGAGGGTTTGCTTTGTTGCTGTCGGTGCGAACACTGGAATTCCTTTTTACGCAGCTTCTAGCAACAGAGAAGAGGATGACGGACAGTCAGATTCAATACAAAAGCGGCCATTAGCAAGAGTGGGAGTTACGGACTGGCGAGTATACAGGAATATAATTCAGTGGTTCAAAACCTGCATAAAGCCAAAAACGCAAAAAGGCCACGGGAACAACACGAAACAAACAAAGGGGCATTAAATAGCAGGCGGTGAGAGAGATACTAATAACATTTCAGAGCTGAGGAAATCTGTGGAGGAATCTGAGGCTATTAGCAGCAGTAGTAATCACCATGTGCTCCTGAACAAACAACACAGAGCTCAATTGTTTTGCTGGCATTCGGGACCAGCTTGCTGTTGTGGTGCCCTTTTGTAAGTCCAGCTGTTCAATGCTGTGATTATTACTAGGTTCAGTCAATAAAGGTTTCTCAGTAGCAGTGTTGGTGTGTTAGTGTACTGTAAGTAGTGTGTTGGTGTACAGTAACTCAGTAAGTGTAGTGTGTTAGTGTACTGTAAGTAGTGTGTTGGTGTACAGTAACTCAGTAAGTGTAGTGTGTTAGTGTACTGTAAGTAGTGTGTTGGTGTACAGTAACTCAGTAAGTGTAGTGTGTTAGCAGTGTGCTGTAAGTAGTGGTGTTGGTGTACAGTAAACTCAGTAAGTTATAGTGCGTTAGTGTACTCTAAGTAGAGTTGTTGGTGTGCAGTTAACTCAGTAAGTGTAATGTGTTATGTGTGCTGTAAGTAGTTGGTTGATGCGCTGTTCCCGGCACAGTAACTCGGTAAGTGTAATGCGTTAGTGTACTGTAAGTAGTGTGTTGGTGTACAGTAGCTCAGTAAGTGTAATGCGTTAGTGTGCTGTGAGTAGCGTGTTGGTGTACAGTAACTCAGTAAGTGTAATGCGTTAGTGTACTGTAAGTAGCATATTGGTGTACAGTAACTCAGTAAGTGTAATGCGTTAGTGTACTGTAAGTAGCATATTGGTGTACAGTAACTCAGTAAGTGTGATGTGTTAGTGTGCTGTAAGTAGTGTGTTGTGTACAGTAACTCAGTAAGTGTAATGTGTTAGTGTACTGTAAGTAGCATATTGGTGTACAGTAACTCAGTAAGCTGTAATGTGTTTAGTGTTACTGTAAGTATTGTGTTGGTGTACAGTAAAATCAAGTAAGTGTAATGATGTTAGTGTACTTTATGTAAGTATTGTGTTGGTGTACAGTAACTCAGTAAGGGTAATGTGTTAGTGTACTGTAAGTAGCATATGGGTTGTACAGTAACTCAGTAAGTGTAATGTTGTTAGTGTACCTGTAAGTAGTGTGTTGGGGTGGTGTACAGTAACTCAGTAAGTGTAATGTGTTCGTTAGTGCTGTAAGTAGCATATTGGTGTACAGTAACTCAGTAAGTGTAATGTGTTAGTGTCTCTGTACTAGTAGCGTGGTGGTGTACAGTAACTCAGTACAGGGTAGTAATGTCGTTAGTGCGTGCTGTAAGTAGCGTCCGCATGGTTAGTGTACAGGTAAACTCCAGTAAGTGTAATGTGTTAGTGTGCTGTAAGTAGTGTGTTGGTGTGCAGTAACTCAGTAAGTGTAATGCGTTAGTGTGCTGTAAGTAGTGTGTTGGTGTACAGTAACTCAGTAAGTGTAATGTGTTAGTGTGCTGTAAGTAGCGTGTTGGTGTACAGTAACTCAGTAAGTGTAGTGTGTTAGTGTACTGTAAGTAGTGTTTAGGCATATTTGCCTCTACACTGTGTAGTCATTAGCAGTGAGATATGTTTATGCGATATGTACATTGGGATTAAGCTTTAGCCTAGCATTGACACCAGGCCGCTTGCTTTTTGTATCATCTGAGCTTTATAGAAGACTCTGCACAGTCTCTTGAGGGAATATTTAGGGGACGTCCTTTTGAGAACCCTTTTTGCCACCTTTAAAAAGTGTAGGCAAAGGACAGTAGGCATTAGCACTTGTGAGCCAGACTTGACGAGGTTTTATTGGC
This sequence comes from Prochilodus magdalenae, assembly GCA_024036415.1. NCBI lineage: Eukaryota > Metazoa > Chordata > Actinopteri > Characiformes > Prochilodontidae > Prochilodus > Prochilodus magdalenae. The sequence goes on along the minus strand of JAMWET010005951.1, from coordinate 164,255 downwards.
TAATTATTTCACCATTTGGCAGCGTGCCTGCTGTCCAGTCGTTGATTGCAGATGGACTTGCACAGGTGCAGCTCCTTGGGGTTCTGGGGCCAGCTTGATGGTAATAACTGTGGTGAACTCAGCCATAATCAATAAATAGAAGCCTGCCACAATTGAACGAGGGCAGGGTCTGGATCGTGGCAATTGGAGGAATAGCCAAGAAGTATGTCTACTTGTATCGCAACAAGTTTAAGAAAGGTAGGGGTGAAATTTCAGAAAACACTTTGGAACACCAGGGAATTCTAGCATTTTCTAACTGTTCAGAGTTAAAGCAGGATGCTGCTGTCTCGGGGAATTGCCAGGAGGACTGACGGGAGCAAGATCTTCTGACAGTGTTTGAATAGCCTCGAGGGCCTCCCCAGGGCAGCACACTGCCTTGAGGTTAGGTAAAGTCTGCCTCTCATTATCAAAAGCCGATTAGGAGAGAAAGAACGACAGAAAGAAGGAGGAAGTCAATGGTTAAGTTATGCATGAAAGCCAGAGTGATGATGTCATAGCCAGTTGAGTGACGGTCAGTTGGGTTGACGGAGGAGACGTGATGAAGGCCTACTCACTGAGTGATTCTGATTTGGGAAGGCAGATTCCAAGAGAAGCTGAATGAGATCTGGGAGTCAGTTGTATGTCCCAACCAATCTTGGAGTAGGGTCACTGTGTCCAACACTTGGTTGGATTATAATGTGCTGTGCTTCCTAGAGGACATCCTGGCAAAATGCAACCCATATTTATTTTGGCTGGGATGTTGATTCTCCTAAGAAAAACTAGTGACAGAGTTAAGCTCACCAGACGAAAAATTAGGCACATTATGTGTTTAAGGTGGTAGTAACTTCAGGCTCCTGCTGATGGCGCTGCACAAGGATAATGAGACTATAAATACCTGCGGGTGTGAGTGACGGGATTCATAGATTGAGAAGAGGTGCTACAGTGCAGGGAATGTCTCATTCCATGTGTGGTAAATGGCTCCAGAGCAGATGTTAATGATTGGCTAAAAGGAGTCACTATATGTGGGCGTGGCCAAAGACCATAGTGTGAAGGAAGTAGCTGAATCTGCAGGTGTATGGAAGTGTACGGTCATACAGGTCTACCAGTGGCTAAAACCCTAGTCTACAGGGAATTCTCCTTGGAATTGTGCCAGGGAAGGCATCCACCAAACCTGGCCCAACTGACCAATTCTTTGATGCAAGACTGTCTGAACACTGATGTGGCCTACATCCAGAAACTTGTCTAGTCCATGCCCGATCCAATCAAAGCTCTTACTTGTGCTTGTGGAGGTGTCACACGATCTTATGTACCTTCTAGTCACAGGGGACTCATTTTATGTTCAGTAAGATTATTAAAATAATCCTCAGCAGGTTAAGGACAACAGATAAACATGTTATGGAGCAACACTAATGTTTATTCACCTATACACTATAGGTTATAGGTACCAGGGACCAAACGTCTTTAGTGGTTAATAGAGAAAAATTAATTGAAGCATTGTGACAAAAAACAAACAAACAAACAAACGAATAAATAAACAAAGCAAAAATTTAAATACACAAAATTACCAAGTGACTGGTCTACAATCAAAATACCAAGAACAATGAGAAATAGCCACCTTCCATCACTCTCCTGGACCTGTTAGCATGGAAGTTCAAACAGTATGGGCAGTAGCAAATCAACAGTAAATTAAATTCCTCACTATGTGAAAAGTTTCATCGGTTCCAAAGGGTACATAGAACAACAATTAGTAATCACTGTCCATGGTGAGTATCAAGAGGGAGCTCAACACTCAACTAGAGGTTTGATCCTTGCGTTAACGGTTAGAAGTTAGAAGAATGCTTTCTTTTCTTGTGCCAAGAATGTGTAATAAAACCACTTAAAAAGCTTTATTTAAACACCAGGCATCACAATGGTGCAATGGCTATCCCTATCACATCACAGCAACAGGAGCCTGGGCTTGATTCCCAGCTGGGGCATCCGGGGTGCTTTCTCTGTGGTAGTTTGAATGCTTCCTCAGGTGAACTAGAGATGCTAAATTACCTCCTAGGTGTATTTGAATATATGTGTCTGCCCTTTGATGGACTGGCACCCTGTCCAGGGTGTTTGCTGCCTTCTGCCCAGAGAATGCTGGCATAGGCTCCAGCACCTATACGCACAGCCAGAAGGATGAAGCAGTGTAGAGGGTGAGCGAGTGAGGGTGTGTATTTCCGGCCTGGTTCCTGGCTGAGGTATCTTTCAGCACAGTGCTATAAGCACGGTATTATATTTATTTAGTTAAATGACTCAATTACTTTTTAGGCAAGCTGAATCTTAGAGCTTAGTGTGGTTGCGGTGAGACTTTAATTCAGGCTGTGACAGCTTGACAGGAGCATTATGCTACTAGACGTGCATGCAGAGCATTTCTCATTCGCGATAAAACAGGAACACGGATCTGTTCCACTGTGCAGGCGCTGTTGTGCCACTTCTGGAAGTGTTTAAAGTCACGAAGTTTAAAGTGCAACAAGCAGAGAAGCAGGCTGAGGAATAAGCCACATCGTTCTTACATACTTAGGTTCACAGCCGAGCCACATTGCTGTTGGCTAAAAGTGTTCAGCATCAGTCCTGCACGAACTCATCGAGGAGGGTTTTAAGTTTCACCATGTTACACTGCATCACATCAGATGTTTTAACAAGTCTTAATGTTGAGTGATGCCAGCTCAGACTCGAGAATGAAGCTACAATCCAACAACTCCCAAAGATCACTTTAGAGAGGAGGTGGATTGCTCAATCCAACAATTCCCAAATATCACTTTAGAGAGCAAGTGCATTTTCACAATCCAATAATTTTCAAGGATCACTTTAGAGAGGAGGTGGATTGCTCAATCTAACAACTCCCAAATATCACTTTGGAGAGGAGGTGGATTGCTCAATCCAACAACTCCCAAAAATCACTTTAGAGAGGAGGTGGACTGCTCAATCCAACAGTTTCCAAGATCACTTTAGAGAGGAGGTGGATTTTTCAATCCAACAACTCCCAAGATCATTTTAGAGAGGAGGTGGATTGCTCAATCCAACAACTCCCAAATATCACTTTAGGGAGCAGGTGGATTGCTCAATCCAACAACTCCCAAAGATCACTTTAGAGAGGAGGAGGATTGCTCAATCCAACAGCTCCCAAAGATCACTTTAGAGAGGAGGTGGATTGCTTAAACCAACAATTCCCAAATATCACTTTAGAGAGCAAGTGCATTTTCACAATCCAATAATTTTCAAGGATCACTTTAGAGAGGAAGTGGATTGCTCAATCCAACAGCTCCCGAGATCACTTTAGAGAGCAGGTGGATTGCTCAATCCAACAACTCCCAAAGATCACTTTAGAGAGCAGGTGGATTGCTCAATCCAACAACTCCCAAAGATCACTTTAGAGAGGAGGTGGATTGCTCAATCCAACAGCTCCCAAAGATCACTTTAGAGAGGAGGTGGATTGCTCAATCCAACAACTCCCAAAGATCACTTTAGAGAGGAGGTGGATTGCTCAATCCAACAACTCCCAAATATCACTTTAGAGAGGAGGTGGATTGCTCAATCCAACAATTACCAAATATCACTTTAGAGAGCAAGTGCATTTTCACAATCCAATAATTTCCAAGGATCACTTTAGAGAGGAGGTGGATTTTTCAATCCAACAACTCCCAAAGATCACTTTAGAGAGCAGGTGGATTGCTCAATCCAACAACTCCCAAAGATCACTTTAGAGAGCAGGTGGATTGCTCAATCCAACAGCTCCCAAAGATCACTTTAGAGAGCAGGTGGATTTCTCAATCCAACAACTCCCAAATATCACTTTAGAGAGGAGGTGGATTGCTCAATCCAACAGCTCCCAAGATCACTTTAGAGAGCAAGTGCATTTCCACAATCCAATAATTCCCAAGGATGACTTTAGAGAGGAGGTGTATTGCTCAATCCAACAGCTCCCAAGATCACTTTAGAGAGGAGGTGGATTGCTCAATCCAACAGCTCCCAAGATCACTTTAAAGAGGAGATGGATTGCTCAATCCAACAGCTCCCAAGATCACTTTAGAGAGGAGGTGCGTTTCTACAATCCAGCCACTCCCAAGGATCACTTTTGTAAGACTACCTTGCACTTCTAGCCAATAGCGATGTGGCTTGACCATTGACCCTATAATACAGTACAAGAAAGATACACACAGTGGACGGCAGGTCAGAGGTCAGGACAACTCGAAGAGAGTAAATAAAACAATATACAGAGAGACGATACCAGAAACCACTGGAAAATATGAGTTATACTTTCCCATTGTATCTTTATGGTAAAGATAGTTACTGTGTTATCTGGGTTTTGAATAAAACAGCACTTCTCTGTTTTTTTACAGGCATACTCATCCCTGCTGCCAGAACAGTATTGTGTTTTTAAGACTTTATTTTAATTTAATTTATTTATTTGCTGTGCATGACGCACGAATAAACAGAATATTCATGTAAAATACAGAGAAAACTGTAAAAATGTACTGGAATTATTATTCTTTTGGACTGGATATGATCCTAGGACCTGGATATCGGACGCAGTGGTGCACATCAGTGCTCCTGGAGCTCCACCCTCCTGTAGAGCCCAGTCTGAAACATCTGATCCACCTATTCAAAGTCCTCACGGAGAACCTTAATTTTAGAGTCCAGTGTCCTTGGTTAGGGTTGAAATGTAACTTTCCGTGGGGGAGATAAGAGAAGCAAGAAGGAACCCCAGTACACAGTAATTTACCTGCCAGCTTCGGTAGCAGGGGCACCCCTAGTCCCCACTGAAGTGTTAGTGGGACTTACCTCCTTCAGGGTGATCCTTGACTCCCTCCAGCTTGCCTCTCTTCAGCCAACTTCATGGTTTCACTCAGTAATTCCACTATGACCACATCATATAAACCGTTACAAGCGCTTCCGCTCACCCATCACCCTGTTTCCCTCTCCATAACTTCTCCAGAGAAAGCACTCGTCTTCATTTTATTAGCCCATCTCCCGCCAATGACAGGAGACCCCAGCGGTTTTATAGCAGCCATCAGCGAATTGGCTGTTTTTTTATTGAGGCGATCTGATGGGGATAAAACCTAATTACCAACCGCCAATGCTTTATTAATGTACCATCCAGCTCAGTTATGAAACATGTAGGGGCTCGAAGCTGTGAAATAAACTCCTGTCTGCATGCTGAACAGAACCGTGGTTCTGGACTCATTAGTATCAAGGCCAGAGAACATCACGCCTTTTTCAGGTTATGTAAACGGAAAGATCATATTCAGGACGGAGGTGGAGAATGTCCTGTAGCGTACTTGTGAGAGTGCATGGTTTGGGAATAAGGAAAGCTGAATTACACATAAATGTAATCCCGCTTAATCCCGGACATGTGATAAACGTGCTTACGGTCTCCATCTGTCAAGCTGCAGTTCTTCGAGGCTTCTTGAGAGCCCTGTCTGACTGCAGTGCTAATATGATGGATTCCCTTTCTGCCCTTAGTACCTTTAAAAATCAATTTTCGCTCATGAACTAGCTGGTTTATGGCACCGGCTGACCAGCGGGACCCTCGCAGTGCCCCTTAAATCAGCACTGGGAAAGTTTGGCCTAAGAGAAGACGTGGGAGGGTAAAGCTAGAAATGGTTGAGGCTCTTTTAGGCACCATAATACCGCAACATCATCAATAACACCGTGACATTTTTACGTGTCACTCCAGTCCCGGGGTAATGATGCAACGTTAAGACTGGTGTAACCTTGACACGCCATTATGTGGTATCTCATTTGTTATCTTGTGTGGCCGGGCGTTAATGGGGTCTGCTGCTTTATGGGCTAGCTTGGATCCTGCAGTTTCCATAGCTCCCAACTCATAGGTGCAATAATGTATCCTAATCCGAGACCTCCTTGCTATTATGCCTCCACCGGGGATGAGGGAGCGAGGTCACGACTCTGAAACATTTACAAAGGTTTACAGGGAAAGCAAAGGATGGTGGGAAGTGTGTGTGTGTGTTGGGGGAGGGTGGATCTCACCACCTCGTGCTGCCTTTTAAAAGCCAAGCAGCTGTGCTTAGGAAATGTCAAGATGTCTCCGTGACACCATCCTCACCAAGATATCCCATTTAGCCGCAAACCCGTGTGACTTATTTTAGCTCCTGGGTAATTCGTTTTAACACCCCATTCAAGGGGCCCCTTGGGGTGTTTTGCTACCACAGATGGAAATAGACATAAATATGAAGGTGTAGAAGAGCATGTCATGGTGGTTTGTTTAGCAGGTGGGCTGCAAATCAGTAGCAAATGTCAAAATGTGGGTGACAATCACAACTCGGCAACTAAGCCCACTAGCCAGCCAACCGACGTCAGCCAGACACCTGGAGTACGCCTTTGAGCGAGGCCTAATCAAAGGCCCCCCCCGTGACCTAAGTGAAAAAGGTTGCAGCCCACGTACCAACCGTCTAGAGCATTAACGGAGAGAGCAAATGCAAGTCTTTTGTGGAGGGACATCAGAGGCGGACCCCGCCAGCATGTTGCGCAGTCTCGGGACACATCAAGGCGGGATGGCCTGGCCTCCTTCCAGGCAGTAATTAATTCATCTCAAAGAGCCCGTGTGTGCACAGTCTTGCCCGGCACTCTCAGGCCAAAGGCAATAAGGCCGCTGAGAGCTGTCACTCTGCCACTCTGCTTCAGGGCGGGGGATGATTGTCCGTTTCGCCTTGGATGGACTCTTTCTCATCTGGTCCATGTACCAAGATTGGGCTCATATGTTTCAACAGCCCCACTTCCATATGACCATGGACAAGATCGTGGGCTCCAGATATTGGATGCAGTGGTGCACATCACTGCTCCTGGAGCTTTTTCCTTCCTGTAGAGCCCAGCCAGAAACATCTGATCCATCTTTTGAAGGTCCTCACGGAGAATATTAATAGTAGGGTCTGGTGTCCTTGGTTACGATTGATAGGGAGATAAGGGAAGCTGGAAAGAACCAGAGTACACAGTCATTTCCTTGACAGGCAAACTGACCAACCAATAGTATCAGTCACGACTACTCATAGCATGTTCTCCTTATTTTTATCTAAAAGCTTTACTGTAGAATAAAAGTGAAGACGTCCAACTATAAACTAGCACTCATGGAATTATACAGTCCACCTTAAAACCTCCAGAATGGAGCTTTACGGGAGGATGAACCAGCTTTCTTAACCTGCAGTGGAGCTGATAGAACAAGGTTTATGTCTAAGCAGGTTTGGAGCGATTCTATTGGTCGGTCCATCATGAATATTCACTAACCTGAAAGGAGAGCTAGAGCTTTTTGTGGACACTTTGTCAGCAGTGATGCCATCAGTAAGCCATGCTGTGAGTGCCAGCACCATCAGCAGACGGCTGATGAAGGATATACCTTCAGACTGTTACACCGACTGACCTTAACACCACATCAACGTCACCAAAAACTGTAATGGTGTCGGGCCGGACTGTAATGGAGTGACTCAGAATGGCAGTGGGTCATCTCCAGTGATGAGTCAGCTTTTGTCTTGGTGGAGACGCCCAGTGAATCCGTGTGTGGTTTGTTCTCACATGTCATGTCCAGGAGGCCTAATTTCCCTCCACCTCCACCCCTACTGCACCATCTGCAGGAACTTTTTGAGAATGTTCAAGCTGCATGGAATGGATTATCTTAGGACACCATTAGGAACCTCTACAACTCCATGCCCAGATTGACTTAGCAAACATGGCAGCCCAACGCCGTACTGAGAAACACAACTTCTGTAGGTGTAGCTCAATAAATATTCCCCATATCAGTTTAAATGTATCATCATTTCTTTTTCTGGTGAGCTTTATCCTCCTTCCAGTAGCTTTGGAATTAGAGGTGGAGATATGGAGAAATGTAGTACTGTGGTACATCAAGAGTAGATGTGGTGTATCAGGATATGTACTGTTTCAGACTCTCATCAGGTGGAGCTGTTAAGTGTGAGCCTGAGAGTCTTTAAAATCACCAACAACATCCATTTATTTATGGGTGTCTAAACTTTTGACTAGTACCGTATACTTGCTTGATTCTGGACATTCGTTTACGGTAACTAAACCGAACCCTAGACAGAAGACTTCTTCAAAAGCTCCCAGCTGCCACCTTCCAAAATACACCACTGACTGAATTAGGTATTGGTGCACGGTTCAGTATAATTGAGCCCCATAGGGAACGGGCCTGTAACAGTGTATCGCTAGTACTGAGTTGTAGATTCAGGCTGTACCAGGGTATCCCCACCAGACTATCTCTCCCAGGACTATCTCCCCTTCTTTACCTCTTAGCAACCGGTAATTAGGAAGGTGAACTTTAGCAGGATGTAAGCAGACATATCAAGCATGAACACAAATTCACAGTGAGTAAAAAGCCACTGATGACTCCACTTCTGAACGGAATCTCAGGGGGAGAAAGGAGCACAGTAAGCCCAGCTTTTCCAGGCATTATTACAGATTATGCTTTGTTGAGTGAACATTGTTCAGGTCTCCGTAATGGACAGATGGCTGTGGGAGGTACTAGCGGAGCAGCGAGAGGAGTAATGTGTGAGCTGATATGAGAAGTGGCAGGCCCAGCCTGAAGTGTGTCACCTCTGATCCAAGTTATCTCCGCAGAAACATGCCCCTTCGTCTTGCTTGGTGCTGCTGTCAAAGCCACACCTGGTGGTGAGAGGTCTGAGGCAGAATCAAGGCTGTGGTGCAGAGAGGTAGTGCGGTAGTGATTTCCGAGTGTTGGTTTCTAGAGTTCACTTGTTACCATCCGCTAGGAAACTTGCTAATCTGTTTTGGTCAAATGTTCTTACGAGAACAGAGGTTTCAATAAGTTATAAATATTAATAACACAATAATAAATAGGCTGTTAAAATGATATAGTGCTGGTTCCCAGTTCATTACCCGCGCTAGAAGCAATCCATCAATCCAACAGAAGAGCTCACTTTCCTCACTTTTTAAAAAGATAGATGTGGTTGTAGTGTAAGGCAGTGCATTTGGTATGCTATTGCACATGGTTGCTTGGGTGTTGCTAGATGGACGGGATATTGTCCCAGGTGGTTGCTACATCCATCCAAGTGATGCTTTGCTGCTGAGCAAACTTTTGGCCTTACACTTCACAGTGATTGTGGTTTGCGGTGTGAGGTCCCACTATAAGAGCAGTGTCCAAAAACTTTCGGCTACAGATTGTACACTGACTGTGGTGGTTGGTATCTTTGATGGCAGCTAGGATGATGATAGGTTGCTGCTGTGGTACCCCGAAAGGTGATCCATAAGTTGTTCCTAATGGAAAGCAAATCTTAACTGAACACAATGCCGGATCAAAAGGCTGTATACAAGCACACCATTCCCAGTCTGGACGAAGTTTCTGAAGTTGGGACAGTGATGACATTTACATTACGGGTATTTAGCTGACGCTCTTGTCCAGAGCGACTTACAAGGTTAATCGTATTACAGATAGGCCAATGTAGTGTTAGGAGTCTTGCCCAAGGACTCTTTTTGGTTCAGCACAGCATAGTCACCTAGACTGGGATTCGAACCCCAGTCTCCCACATGTGGTGTTGGCTCTGGGGCAGGTAGTGGTCTTATCCACTGAGCTACACCAACCACTACATGAAGGTGATGATATCTCCAAACCACTGTAGGACGAGTTAGCAGACAAAGAGTAAGACTGTAGTGTGTGTTAACAGTAGTGATGCTCATAGCTTTATTCAACCGCTAGCCATGCATTCACATATAACCACATATCTATTCATAATGAAGGCATAACAAGTGTTCAGCTCGGAATGCTGTTTGAACTAAGCAGGATACAGGGTAGCCAATAAGAACAGCGCCCCCCCCCTCCCATTCTCCTTTCAACTTTCCAAAATGTCTGTCTAATACAGCCATATCCTATTATGTGCCAACCAATATGAATAAGAATAGAGGCCATGTCTTATAACCCTTTGTTGTACTCAACATTCGGCCCTTTCAGGAGGAAATCTGTTTAAGTCAGGTCACTTTTGGGCCAAAAGTGTTCCAATATGGTTCAGTGATTCAGTCACTGAGATGTTAACAGTTGTTAAGAGATGTTACGTCATAGTTTTGCGTGAATTGGTTCAGTTTAGGCCAACCCTGCTGTTGCAAAACCATGTCTCAAGCATCAAACAGTGTGTTCAGTTTAGTGTTAAGTATCACCGCCACTGTGAACAATTACTATTCTCTTAAATCTTAACGATGTATTATGAAGAGGTTTTGAACAAGTAGTGGATTGTTCTCTTTTGTAGTGACCTGATTTCTGATTTAGGCGGCCGCCCAGAGAATGTGCCATGCCGCGTCGCACAGCATGCAAAAAGTTTAAACCTTGGCTTTAAATGGAGGAGCCCACACCTGTGCCGACACCACACATCTCTGAGCACTGTTCATTTCTTTAGCGTGTCCCAGTGAACCATGGCAGGATTTTCCATTCTTACATTCAGTTAATGTTATATTGAGACCACAGAGAGCAGCAGTAGATCACATGTGGCTTGGAATGTACAGCAACAGCTAGGGTTTTTGGTTAAACAGGCCAATGCTAGTGGTCTGTTACCTCAGCTAAAGTTACTAGCTTAGCCTTTTTAGCTCATATCTTTCAGCTGGAAAACAGTCATGCGTTTGCTGTTTAACGATGGAGGTTAGCACTGGGCTAGCGTGGCACAATCGTTAAACCACCTAACATCTAAAGTACAACCGTCACAAACCTTGTAAAATAAGGCCAAAATATGAGAATCAATGTAGATAATCAATGTTTTATTCAGGTTTCCTTATTCATGTTATAAATATATAATGTTTCACCACCAGGACCAATCATTAGTTATTAATAGACTCAGCAATCAAATACAGTTAAAAAATGTATTGATAATGATTTATTGATAATGATTTATTGATAATGATTGATGATAATGAAAATAATAGCAATAACGAAAAGTAACGAAAGCTTTCCGTGATTAAGAACCGCTTCATTAAAGTACTGAGTTTTCTACGTTGTGGTTTATGTAATAAAGACTAGCTTGATGAGATCTTATTTCATAGGCCTTGGCTAACGTTACACAGCTGACCCAACATGAGCTACTACATGAGTTAATACAGCTGTAGTTCCAACTACACAACTTATCCACAGTGTTTGCGAACATTCGGTGGAACAATGGTTTAGGGAAACGCTTGCATCGCAGCTGTATCGCTCCAACTATGTAAGTTGCTAACTATGTAAGTTCCTAACTAACTATGTTTTTTAAAAAAAGCACGCCAGACTGTGAAGAGGTAGTGAACTGATACCGTATGGGATAAATGATACTGAATGGTTTAATGCATTCGGTTTTTAGAATGTGAAAAAAATAAACTTGAATTTGGCATTTTATTGACTATAGTTCTGCTACGCTACGTAATGTGATGCTATGGTATGTGACTCTATGCTACATGATGCTATGGTACGGTACGCAATGCTATGCTACACAATGCTATGCTAACCGATGCTATGTTACGCAGTGGGATGCTATGCTATGCTATGCGATGCGATGCTATGCAAAGCTATGCGAAGCTATGCGATGCTACGTTATGGCTTACCCTGTATGTGGCATCCCTTAGAACAGATGCTCCCCTTTCCAGCCACTATGAAACAAAGAACTTGAACTTGGCGTTCATTGGCTTCTCCAACTGGGTTGCTATAGTGCCAATATGCTACATGATGTAATACTATGCTACATGACTCTATGCTACACAATGCTATGTCATGTGACGGTATGCTACCTGAGACTATGCTACTCGACACTGTACTACCCAACACTATGCTACACAATGCTATGTCATGTGACGGTATGCTACCTGAGACTATGCTACTCGACACTATACTACCCAACACTATGCTACACAATGCTATGTCATGTGACGGTATGCTACCTGAGACTATGCTACTCGACACTGTACTACCCAACACTATGCTACACTATGCTACATGGCATATTCTGTATGTGGCAGCTCTTAGAGCGGATGCTCCCCCTTTCCAGCCATTACGAAAAAATGAAATTGGCATTCATTGGCTTCTGCTGTTGGGTTTCTATAGTGCCACTATGCTACATAATGCAATACTATGCTACATAGAACATGCTACACAATGCTATGCCATGTGACGGTATGCTACCTGAGACTATGCTACCTGACACTATGCTACCCAAAACTATGCTACGCGATGCTATGCTACATGGTGCATCCAGTGTGTGCCAGCTTTCATAGAGCACGCTCCCCTGTCCTATATCTCTTTTAAGAGCAGGATCAGTGCCCAATTGACTTGGCCGCTGTGTCAGTTTCCTAAAATGACAGAATAATTAACTACCTCATTGAATTGCTCTTTACACTGGCGCCCACATTTATGGCTTCAGGCCACGGTTTACTCATTATGCTTGGTGCATTGCCACCATTAGGTAAATAACCAGTCGCCATGTTCCTGTGCCAGCTGTGCCAGCTGTTAACATCAGCAGGCCTGTTTTGAAAAGTTTACCCCAGAAGAGGTTGTCACAAAGCAAATGTCAGGTAAGTATACTGTTCCTCTCAGACAAACACGTCTGAAGATCTACCAAAGCTCTGTGTAATAATGTTGATGACCTTTCGGTTCTAAACACAGTGGCGTACTGCACACAGCGCAGCCAGCAAGTCTGTGTAAGTGTAGAGGCCTTAATGCTGAGGCAAAGTGAAGACCCGGTGTCATGTGTTTCTCTTTCCGGCAGGAGGCACAGCCTTGCCCATTTAGGAATGACTCAGACATGGCAGTTAAGAATTAGAAATCACTTTCGCTCTCAAGCGATGGGCAAATGGAAAAAACGAACTGCTGGCTTTGATCTCCCAAAGCCTGTTTTCTGCGGAACAGCCAGAGGTGGGTACAGTAGACGGAAACCATTCTTGAGCAAACGTGTTGTCACCTCAACGAAATAATGGCTTGAGTAGGAGGTCCAACACCCCCTGTCGAAGTGCATCAAGTATTAATCAGCATAGCAACTGACGTTATTTCAGCTCTATTTTTTACCCATAGGATCCTTTTGGGCTACAAAGCAGTTCTGGAGCTGAATCAATACAACAGAATGAAATGAACACAAAGAAGGAATTGTGAACGCAGGACTTCTCAGTAATACACTGGAGCGGAAGAAGAAGTCATTGATTCATCATAATTTATCAGATTTATCAGAATTTACTTTCTGTACATGGCGCTCTTAAAGGACAATGGTTCTTAAATGGTTCTAGACTCCAAGAAAAATCAATGATGTGGGTTTTTTTAGCTTTAAGATCGTTTGGCAACATGTTAGTATTATAACAGCTTTGTAATGCTCTTATTAAACTGACTGTTTATTACTATGTTATTACATGACACATGGAGCAAAATAAGCATAACCTAGGGCATTTTGAGCAACAATACTTTTCAGCATATAACATAACCAGAATAGCCCTAGGGAGCTACTTTCCCAGAAACGTATAGCTCCAACCAGTGTTCCATAAGCTACCCTGCTGATTACTTAACCCATATGTCTAATCAAGACAATCAGGGACTTGGCACAAGGTTGATTGGTGCTGGTGCTGGTGCAGGTGTGGCAAACTGTGGTTTAAACTAGGTTCCACAGAAAGGTGACTCTCTCCATAGGGTTGGAGACCACCGGGTCATTATGATTCCCCTTTTTAAGGCACTTGAAATCAAATATCAATATCAGTATTTGCTAATTAATGGCAAATTACAATTTTGTTAACCAATAGCTACCGTTTTTGCATACTCTGCATCGTAACCTTGCTTAAATAGTACACATGAAGCTTGACACTGAGTGTGTGGATGAATACCAAACTCATTTACTCTGGAATGGAAAACTGGAATAACACTGCCCAGTAGGGAGCAAATCTGTGGTGTGGTGACATGGGACTGTCGTGGCCTGGAAGTTAAGGAACCAGTCTTGTCATCGGTAGGTTGCCCGTTTGATCCCCTGAGCTGACAGGACATGACTGAAGTAGCCCTGAGCAAAGGCACCTAACCTCCAACTGTGCCCCGGGCATTGTGGATAGTGCTGCCAGCCACTCCAGGCAAGTGTGTGCGTGTGGATGTATATGCTAGCATAATTGGTCAATGGTTCTAACTGTACTGTACAGTGATACTACCAATCAGCAAACCTTCTGTTTACCTCTTAAAGTGTGCAGTTCTCCAAGGTCCAAGGTGAAGCAAGGTTAACCTAAGACTAGGCTAGTAATGTTAGCTGAGCTGCTAGCAATTAGCAGTTACTCAAGTGTTTCTCTTAAAGGCTTTAGATCGACGGTCTCTGGGTAGAATTGTAAGACTGGTCTAATCTGTGTGGTTTTGTGGAGGTTCTTATTGGACAGCACAGCAATAGTACCACTGGTTTGCTAACTAGTAAGACAAGGCTCACTGGGTTCGCTACAAAGTTGAGCAGAATATGCTAATGCAATTATTGACAAACCAAAGATTGTTTAAATCCCCAATAAAGCCACATCTGCATCTCTACATTTATTGACATTGCAAAATTCTGGCTCTAGGTTTCGTAACATTACAGTGATAGGGGACGGGTTATGCTAAGTATGGCTCCACTGCGTCATTGAGCAATGTTTTCAGACCCACCCAAAAAATCCTGAATCATTTATGTTGGTAAAAGTTATAATCTAACATATATAATGCATGAAGGTATTTAATGTAATAATAAACATGAGTTTTTCAAGGACATCATAATGCACCCCCCAATACTGAAGTGTCACCAAAGCCTTTTCAGGCTTCATAAGGATTCTTCAAAAACCCATTAGGGAACAGAAAATGACTCTATGGAAGTTCTCCAAAAGAACCATTTCCTCCTCCCTTCAATTTTAAAGAGGGTGACTACTGTTTAGTTTACTAATCAGTAATAACACCAGCAGTTGAAGACACAGATGGTTCCAGAAAGGGTTAGTTGTCATGTTGTGTCTTTCATTGTCATACTCAGACAAAGGAAAGACAGTGGGTTTTGGAATCAGGTATGAGCTCGAGTGAATCAAGGCCTGGTTTGTGGTTGGTGGAAGGGCTTCACACTCGGCTGTGCCTGTAACACAAGCGAGGATGGAGCTTACCACTTTACCTGACTGACCCAACAGCCATGTCTGTGGCATGTCCTTCATGAGTCAGCACCATTTGCAAACAGGTGCATGAAGCAGGACTACACGCACGCAGACTGTTACGAGAACTGTCCGTAACACCATGTGAACGTCGCCAAAGATTGCATTGGCATCGTACCAGACTGCCATGGAGTGAATGGCAGCGGGTCATCTTCAGTGATAAATGGTCAGAACCAAAATGAACAGTTTGTTGTCACGTGCCACTCATCCAGAACACCTGGTGTCGCTCCATCTCCACCTCTGCCGTGAAATCTGCAGGAACTGTGTGAGAATATTCAAGATGCATGGGATGGATTATCACAGGACATCATTAGGAACCTCTACAACTCCATGCCGAGACGTCTGGCAGGTTGCATTAGCAAACCTGGCGACCCAACGCCATACTGAGAGACTACTTCTGTATGTGTAGCTCAACAAATATTCCCCATATCAGTCTGAACGTATCATCAGGTAGTGTTCCTGGTAACCTTTATCTTCCCTCCCAACAGCACTGCAGTCCCACACCTCCTTCTGGGTGCAGTCACTCTTTTGATCATTAGTGTATATAACGTAACGCTTTTTAGAACTTCCCTGTTGCATTAGATCAGCTGTCTGTTGGCTATCAGTTGTATCCCTAAATCAGTTTGGGCTTCAAATCAAGAATCTCAAACCAAATTCTCTCCTTCCACCATCGGACCCCACTGTGTCGAGTGAGTTACTTTAGCTGCCAGTGGGAATCTTCCTTAGATTGCTTTTCATAGAGGTGTTATTGCTCATTAGTTCACATAAGTCTTCAGTGGCTGTATGGACTCAACAGCTTCAATCAAGTGAAATGGTGCGCTCTATGCAACTGTAATGCGAATAGACTTAGTTATTGCTTTCCCTGTTTGCACATCTGGGGCTGGATGCACTAAGCCTATTGAGATAGTTTGTTGTGCGGATCGGATGCATTCTGTCCACGTTCCAAATATGAAAATGGTGTAAATGCAAAATTCATGGAGCATGCACATGGAAAAGCGCATATACATTTGCAGGGAAGTGCAGTTTGTTACATAGTTTGATTTGTTGAAGTTTGAGCAAGAAGCCAAGGCCAGAATTTTCACCTCCCTATAACAGGCTTTCATTAGCGCTAGTATCTCAAATGAGACTTTGATTTAAGTGATTTGCTTTGTAAATGGAAGCAGACACAGCAGCTAGCAGGAGGAAGAGGCACCAAACAGGCTGAAAAAAATATTCGCCAACACAATAACACTTCACTTCTGAAAATAAATGTGCTAAAAAGGGTTCTGTGCATGATGCCACAAGGAAAAAGCACATAAAAAGCCTTTCAATGAATGGATATTTGGAGAACCATTTTGGTAAATGAAATTGTAGCATAAAGAACATTAGTGTTTAGATACCCACATGGCTTGAAGGTTCTAGGGAAAACCTTGAATTGACAAAGAACATTGAAAATGTCTTTTTCAAAGTAAAAAAATCAAAGAACCCCAAAGAACCCCTACCCCAAAGAACACTACTACAACACACTAGCATTATAACAACATAAATACGATTACAGCATACTAGCATTACTGCAATGCAGTAACATTATTACAACAAAGGAATAGCACAATAACAATATTACATTATTACAGCATAATAACACTTTAATAACACATGAACGGCAATATTATAATACCATAGCAGTGTCCAATGAAACACTTACTCAACTTGAGTAATTGAAACAATTATTTCAACTTGATCACCATTACAACACAGTAACACTATCACAGCACAATAACACTATTACAACACAGTAACGCTATCACAGTACAATAACACTATTACAACACAGTAACACTATCACAGTACAAGAACACCATTACAACACAGTAACGCTATCATAGCACAAGAACGCTATTACAACACAGTAACACTATCATAGCACAAGAACACTATTACAACACAGTAACGCTATCATAGCACAAAAACGCTATTACAACACAGTAACACTATCACAGTACAAGAACACTATTACAACACAGTAACGCTATCATAGCACAAGAACGCTATTACAACACAGTAACACTATCACAGCACAATAACACTATTACAACACAGTAACACTATCACAGTACAAGAACACCATTACAACACAGTAACACTATCATAGCACAAGAACACTATTACATCACAGTAACACCATCATAGCACAGTAACACTATTACAACACGGTAACACTATCATAGCACAAGAACACTATTACAACACAGTAACACTATCATAGCACAAGAACACTACTACAGCACGGTAACACCATCATAGCACAAGAACACTATTACAGCACAGTAACACTATCATAGCACAAGAACACTATTACAACACAGTAACACTATCATAACACAAGAACACTATTACAACACAGTAACACTATCATAGCACAAGAACACTATTACAACACAGGAACACTATCATAGCACAAGAACACTACTACAGCACAGTAACACCCATAGTATAGCAAACAAACACTATTACATCACAGTAACACCATCATAGCACAAGAACACTATTACAACACAGTAACACTATCATAGCACAAGAACACTATTACAGCACAGTAACACTATCATAGCACAAGAACACTATTACAACACAGTAACACTATCATAACACAAGAACACTATTACAACACAGTAACACTATCATAGCACAAGAACACTATTACAACACAGTAACACTATCATAGCACAAGAACACTACTACAGCACAGTAACACTATCATAGCACAATAACACTATTACATCACAGTAACACCATCATAGCACAAGAACACTTACAACACAGTAACACTATCATAGCACAAGAACACTACTACAGCACAGTAACACTATCATAGCACAAGAACACTATTACAACACTGTAACACTATCATAGCACAAGAACACTATTACAACACAGTAACACTATCATAGCACAAGAACACTATTACAACACAGTAACACTATCATAGCACAAGAACACTATTACAACACAGTAACACTATCATAGCACAAGAACACTATTACAACATAGCAACACTATCATAGCACAAGAACTCTATTACAGCACAGTAACACTATCATAGCACAAGAACACTATTACATCACAGGAACACTATCATAGCACAAGAACACTAGTACAACACAGTAACACTATCATAGCACAAGAACACTATTACAACACAGTAACACTATCATAGCACAAGAACACTATTACAACACAGTAACACCATCATAGCACAAGAACACTATTACAACACAGTAACACTATCATAGCACAAGAACACTATTACAACACAGTAACACTATCATAGCACAAGAACACTATTACAACACAGTAACACCATCATAGCACAAGAACACTATTACAACACAGTAACACCATCATAGCACAAGAACACTATTACAACACAGTAACACTATCATAGCACAAGAACACTATTACAACACAGTAACACCATCATAGCACAAGAACACTATTACAGAACACCAGTAACACAAATACACTATTAGCACACAGAAACACTTATCATAGCAACACAAGAACACAGTTAACACACAGTAACACTATCATAGCACAAGAGCACTACTACAACACAGTAACACCATCATAGCACAAGAACACTATTACAACACAGTGACACTATCATAGCACAAGAACGCTATTACAGCACAGTGACACCATCATAGCATAAGAACACTATTACAACACAGTAACACTATCACAGCATAAGAACAGTATTACAACACAGTAACACTATCATAGCACAAGAACGCTATTACAACACAGTAACACTATCATAGCACAAGAACACTATTACAACACAGTAACACCATCATAGCACAAGAACACTATTACAACACAGTGACACTATCATAGCACAAGAACGCTATTACAGCACAGTGACACCATCATAGCACAATAACACTATTACAACACAGTCACCTATCATAGCACAAGAACACTATTACATCACAGTAACACTATCATAGCATAAGAACACTATTACAACACAGTAACACTATCATAGCATAAGAACACTATTACAACACAGTAACACCATCATAGCACAAGAACACTATTACAGTACTACAGTACAATAACACCATAATAGCTCAAGATCCCCATTATAAAACAATAACCTGATTACAGAATGACCCTATTACAGCACAATAACACTATTACAGCACAATGATGGTTTGTTCTTGGAGTATTGCTGTCTCAAAGGCACCATTAAACAGGGTTACAACTTGTGTTGCTGTTTCCCAAAGTCTGGTTTCTGAGCCACATGCCCACCTGAAGACTAATGTACCACGTACACCTTCCAGTGTAGTCAGTAGGCAGAGTCTGTTTTGCTACCAGCACACTGTGCGGGCTTACTACAGCCACATTAAAACACATTCCACTGCCACATCATGGCTCATACGTACATACACCATATCGTTTGCAAAGAGACAAAGGTCTAGCAGAGTTCCCCCGCTATAACAAAGGCGAGTATGACCTGCTAGGGTTCATATTTCATAGCGAGCTACCTGAAAGCCTATTCATATTTTCTGAATAGAAGCATGAATGATGGTGATCTGAATCTCCATATTACTGCCTGTGCTGATGTAACGGGGGACAGTAAGACATCACAGCACTGAATGTATTGTCCACAATGGAAATAAACACAGACTTCTTTATTTGCTGCCACTTTCTGAACATTGCGTTTTTCTGAAATATTGGCCCATCCCACATCACGTCACGTTACCTCCGCATGATTAAGTCCTTAACAAAGCCGCTGGCAGACCAACATGAAATACTATACCGCCGTAATTTTCAGATGACAAGCGCTGGCCCCGGCTGTTTGTATTAGCACACACCGCTATCAACAGTGAATTATCGTTTCACAAGAGACGGAGCAGATAATTGGTATCCTGCCATGAAATATAGCCCTATACTGTGGAGTGGTTTGATGTCTTCTCATATTTTCCCTCTCTCTCTGACAGTTATGGCATTTATCTGACACTATCTTTAATTATAAGGTTGGAGGAACAGCTGAAGCTTAGCTATGCCCTCCTAAACTCATTCTTCTACTTGTTGTGAAAGGATGATACAGACGGAGGGCCTTGAAAGACATTTGCTGGTACCCGATCGCACCTCTGGGCTAGTAACCCTAGTGTTCAGGTTTCTCCTATCAAAGCGATAGTTCTGCAAAGCAATAGAACATAGGTGTCCACCTAATGCATATTTGGTTGGTCAGCCTGGGCTTGTTTAAGTTTGCACTGGAGCGTCAAGGGCTGTAGTGGAAGGTTAAATCCCACCAGCCTGGTAACTGGATGCTGTAGGAGGCTAAGTAGGTGCTGCAAGGAGCAATGCCATTGAGAACCACTTTTGACCACATGAAGAACCTTGAGAAAGAGACTGGTGAGACATTTGAATGGGGTAAATGATCTTCATATAAAGAAGCTATGCCAGTTTAATAGCTCTTCTTTGAGCATATCCATGATAATGCAATAAACAATATAATAACACGATAATAACAATATAATTACAATATAATAACTGCACTACAGCACAGTGACACTAGTGAAGCGCAATAAAGCTATTATAACTAAGTAATATTCCAATGACAATGCAATAACACTTTGTAAACAATAGTATTTCAGCACAATAAGAATATTATAGCATGATTATACTTATTGTGAAAACAGTTCAGGATGTTTACAGCACAACAAGTAATTCATTTTTACTGCAGAACAATTTTGTTAGTATTACAACACAATGCCATGATGATCATGCATCAAAATAGTAAAACACAGTGACATTATTTTAACACATCAAAAACATAATTTTTTTTATTAAAAAACGTAACTCGATACAAACAATAACAATGTTGGTGTAGCTCAGCGGGTAACACCACTACTCAGGGTGCCACCTCTACATGTGGGAGACTGGGGTTCGAATCCTGAGGAGGAAGTGTGGGAATCCTGACTATGCTGAGCTACACCAATAAGAGTCCTTGGGCAAGACTCCTAACACTACACTGGCCCACCTGTAATCATTAACCTTGTAAGTCACTCTGGATAAGAGTGTCAGCTAAATGCCATAAATGTAACAATAACTATGACAACAAAGAAACATTCTGACAATAACACTGTTACAAAACCAAAAACACTACTCAAAAACTATGGCATTATTACAAAACAATTATATATATATATATATATATACAACATTTAAAACAATAACAGGTTCGACCAAGAAACATCTTACAATACAAAAACACTATTGCAGGATTCCAATTAAAACAAACCAATATTGCTATATACAAGCAAATTTATTTAAACACAATAACATTTTTGCATACAACACCTACAGCACAATTATATACTATAGCTCAAAAATACTGTAACGGCTCAATACAAATTTTACCGCACAACAAAAACAATCACTTTCACAGCAGAACTGTTTTACCAATACCATAACACTGTAGAAAAACAATATTATAACACATCAAAACAATTATACAATAAAAAAATGTAAATAATATATTAACACAAGATATGCGCTATTACAACATAACACCACTCTGATAATAAAGCAATCCGAATAAAGCAATTACAGTGTAATAACCATTTTACAACATAGTAATAAAGTTATAAAACATTTATACTATTACAGCACTATTTTAAATGGTGCAGCTCTTTGGTGGAAAAGCCTGTTCAGAAAACGCTTCTTCTTTCAAAATGCCAAGTGACAGCAATATTCAACTGAAGCAAAGATACATTAAACTATTACTTCGGTTATTAAGTATGTAGTAAGTAATTGAGTAATTTAACGGGATTACTGAGTATTTATATTTTGTCATGTTCCACCACTGACTGACATAAAGGAGCCTGATTTTGTATCACTAGAAATAAATACCCTAGAGTGCTAAGATCTGGAATGTGGGAAAGGAATTTTAAAATGGCGGTTATGGAATTTTAAGCATTCGTGTGATGAGTCCAAGGACATCGCCCGAAATGATTTGCCTTTTTAAATTAGATTTCACATCAAATAGAAAGTATCCTATAGTGCTTTAATGTGGAAACAATGACAGTATATATATATATATATATATATATATATATATATATATCATAAATATATATATATATATATATATATATATATATATATATATCATAAATATATATATACGTATATCCAACTGATGCATCAAATCACTGACACACTCTGCGGGACAAACTGGACAAACTTTATGCAAATGAACAGAGCGGCAACCAATCAGATAGCAGAAAAATGGCCGTCCTCAAATAACAACTGTAGCCACCTCTAAAGACCGCTGTCCCTGGCTAATATTGCAGGCTCCGGATAAGCTCCTACTACTTGTAGCTACATTAGCCTTGTCGCTCCAGAGGAAAGCTGAGGAAGGAATCTTCAGACACCAAACATGTCTGAGCTGATCGGCTGCACTTTGGGTACAATTAGCTGCCTGTTTTTTCTCATAGTGAAATCCACTACAGCCTCCATTTCCACATATTAGCATTGTACAGCTTCATCTCTCAAATCGTTCCCTACCATGAAACTTTCCATTAGCCAATTAGGTTGCTCCAGCTTTTCTCCCACAGTGAATCTGTCCTGCTGTTATATGTCATTGTAGAGGCCTAAATGAGGAACAAATGCACCATGGCTAAGAACACTTGTTACAGCAATGAGACCGATGCAGTGAAACTCAATGTCGCCCCATAGACCACTTTATTGGACCCGTATAAGGCGTAATTGTGGGTAAAAGTTTGAACGAAGAGTCCTTGTTTTGTGCAGGTTATTTGGATTTGACTTTTCTGGCTTTAGAATTCTTTGTTTCCTATTGCTAACAGCTAACCAGCTAAAGGATGCGATGCCTCTCAACCCTCATCATCAAAAGAATAGCTGCACCCAGGAGGAAGTGTGGGATTGCGATGCTATGGGGAAGGAAGATAAAGGTCACCACGGACAATAAATGATGATACATTGAGACTGATATGGGCAATATTTATTGAGCTACACATACAGAAGTAGTGCCTCATTATGGCACCAGGCCTCCAGATGTCTCGGTATGGAGTTGTAGAGGGTTCTAATGGTGCCCTGTGATACTTAATCCCATGTAGCTTAAATATTCTCACACAGTTCCTGCAGATGTTGGGGTAGGGGTTGAGGTGGTGTGACACCAGGCAGTTTGGACATGTGACACGAGACAACAAACAGTTCATATTGGTGATGAACATGGTGCCTCCACATACACAGATTTGTTGGTCGTCTCCACTCTCTGAGTCACTCCATGACAGTCTGGCATGCTACCACTGCAGTTGTCGTAATGGTCTGTGTGCGTGTAGTTCTGTGTGGTGCAGCCGCCTGCCAATGGTGCTGGCACTACCAGGATGACTCATGGAGGCAACACTGCTCACTGAATTTTGCAATTGTGGCTATTGGGCTAATCAGGTACAGCGATCAGACCCGTCCGTGCTTACATAACATGCACAACCGTCAATGAAACTTGAATCATTCACATGTCACATGATGTCAAACCTACCCACCAAGTTTAATTCCTCTTGGTTGATTCGTTCTGGGTGCAGCTATTCCTAAGCTAAGCCCTTTCGGCCCCCTAGTGGCCATTTGGCTGGTGAAATGGCAAAGTGGATGCAAATACTTTAATAATAATCACCATAAATACAGTGACTTTTCCCCCATAGAAGTATGTCAGTGTCACTGCAGTGCTGAGAACCATCCACCGCCCAAATAACACCTGGACGGTGGTGGGCCTGTGGGGGTTTTGACCATTGAAGGTTAAATGGGACCAACAACGTACATACAGGAACAGATGGACTACAGCCTGTAATTGTGGAACTGCAACGTGCACCTGTATGATAAGTGGAGCTTAACAAAGAGAGCAGATACAGGGTTGGTGTACTTAACGCAGTGGCTGGTGGGCGTATATATTGTATGTTGATTGACACACCAGAGTCTTTACTGCTGGAAACCCAGTACTGGTGAATGGTGGGGTCTTAACGTAGTGCACCTATTGTGGCTAATGTAACTAATGGTTGAAAAGAACTGGAGGTCTTGTGGACGATTCATCGCATATGATAGCCTATTGGTCACTCTGGTGGTCAAGGTGCTGAATGTATAGTGCCAGACTTTACCTTTTCCAAAAATAAATGCCCCCTCCTTACATCACTCTTCGTTAACCCCCATGGCCTGTGTAAGACGGCTGTCTGAGCTTTTTGTCCTGCTTGGGTTTTATAGATGTTGGTTCACCTTTAGCTGTAATGGAGTTCATGTGTGTGTCTGTGTGTGTGTGTAGGTGTGTGCATGTGTGTGTGTATGTGTGTGCATCTCTAAATCAGATCTGAGGTGCCAGATCCTCTTCTGTCCCCTTCTCTCTAAAAGCAGCAGGCTGCCACTTTAATTGGAGTCGGACTGATAAGAGGGAGAGAGCTGAAAAGACCAGGAGTGCATCTCTGGCACACACATGCATACACTGGTTTTCATGCAGTATCAGGACATGTCCCATATCTGGATACACAGCACCTGTATATGACAGTACCTATGTGCAATGATCCTAATCCCCATACGTATTTCTGAGGAGATGAGACGGAGGACAAGTTTCTTAAAGGTAGGGTTAAAAAATGATGAAACACTCCAAAGTGTATGTACATTGTCTCTTCCATCTGTTCCTCAATGGCCAGGGGCCACACAGGACCACCACAAAGCAGGTATAGTTTGAGGGTAGGGGGATCTATCTCGGCACTGCAGTGAAACTGATGTGGTGGTGGTGTGTTAGTGTGTGTTGTGCTGGTGTGAGTGGATCAGACACAGTAGTGACAGTGTCACTGTTGGACTGAGAATAGCCCACCAGTCCAGTGTCCTGTGGGCAGCGTCCTCTGGGCAGCGTCCTCTGGGCAGCGTCCTTTGGGCAGTGTCCTGTGGTCAGCGTCCTCTGGGCAGTGTCCTGTGGGCAGCGTCCTGTGGTCAGCGTCCTCTGGGCAGTGTCCTGTGGGCAGCGTCCTGTGGGCAGTGTCCTGTGGGCAGCGTCCTGTGGTCAGCGTCCTCTGGGCAGTGTCCTGTGGGCAGTGTCCTGTGGGCAGCGTCCTCTGGGCAGTGTCCTGTGGGCAGTGTCCTGTGGTCAGCGTCCTCTGGGCAGTGTCCTGTGGGCAGTGTCCTGTGGGCAGCGTCCTGTGGGCAGTGTCCTGTGGGCAGCGTCCTGTGGTCAGCGTCCTCTGGGCAGTGTCCTGTGGGCAGTGTCCTGTGGGCAGCGTCCTCTGGGCAGTGTCCTGTGGGCAGTGTCCTGTGGGCAGGTGTCCTGTGGCCAGGTGTCCTGTGGGCCTGTAACCACCCATGAAGGACCGGAGGATGATGAATACTAACTGGGCAGCATCAGACAAGCTATCGTCTCTGACTGTACATCTACAAGGTGGACCAGAAAGGTAGGAGTGTCTAACAGAGTGGACACTGTAGGGCTAAGATTTCCAGAAGATGCACAAAAACAAACAAGCATATATATACACACACATAATAAGAGGCCACAGCATGTTCAGGACAACCATGTGACCTCGCCTCCAGCTTTGGCCGAAGGCTCCTGGCCCAAACTGACATGTGGCCATCCACAAAACAAGCCTAATTGAAAGTGAGTCCTGCCATAGAGGCCCATTTTAGGGCCATGTGCTGGCCAGGCAGCGAACTCATTTAGCATTGATAATAGTCAAGGGAGGGTGGAGGGTGAGATAAGAGAAGAGCGCGGCCCCTCGGCATCCCCTGTGGACATCGTTAGTGCTGCCACAAAGTGGACTTTGGAAATGAGCGAGACCCTAGTGGGCCCACCACTTCCCTTATCTACAAGACAGAGAGTTCAAGCCAGCGGCTGGTCAGTCAGTAATTAAGCGGCTGAAAGCGCCTGGGGATGGACAGTGGCCCGATGTCATTAGTCGTTGTCACAATAACGATGCAGAGCCACAGTGTCGTTTGTATTCCCTATTGATCTACACCAGTGAATGGGTGAGCGCTTGTCAGAGCTGTCTAAGGAGCCCTGAAGACTGGGGTATAATCTTTTGGCCATGGGTTTTTATAGGGGGGCTTTGAATTTCATCTACAATATCGAAATCTAAGTTGATCAAAAGAAAATGTACTGGCTGCTTATTGTCTGTATTAAGCCACACCCAGTTATAAACCTTTCCTCAAGTGTAAAATAAGCACATCAGTTGCTTCACCTGTAATATTAACACCATTAATCTGGCTGCCCTGACACATGCTTAAGATTCAATATTCAAAATTCATGAGCTTATTGTCATGTGCACAGCAGTGCACACTAATCTTGCCCTGCATCTCCTAGTCTTCAAGGACACAGTGTAAACACTATATACATGTCAACTACTATGTAAGGAATACAGCTAATGTTTAAAACAAGGCGCACAGGCATATGTGCACAGATACATGTAAACATACTATATAACATCGTCGCTGTCCAAAGAAAAACATATATCCATTTTTGCTGATTTTTACTTTTTTGCCTCATTTGGTCACATGAGCTGCTGTTTACACTGTGTGTGAATTTCATGAAGATCGGACCAACAGAAATGACCCAAAACTGCTT
>JAMWET010005951.1:92500-135000 GCA_024036415.1 Prochilodus magdalenae | reverse complement strand
CATCTAGACTAAAACTGAAGCAATGCTGAATCACCGCTGACATTACCATTATGAAAAAGAGAAGTGAATTATTAGACATACATGCATTTATATATATATATATACTAGGGCTGCCCTCTAGAAGTCGACGATTTGAATCGTCAGTCAGAGTGACAACAACAGTGACCTTTTCACCTCTTAGGAAGCCGCAAAACTGAGAAATACGGGGGGAGCCATGTCTCAGAGAAAGTCTGGAGGAGGTTTTGAAGAAGTCTGAACAAATGAAACTGAATTCTGCTTGTCATTCAGTCAGACACCCAACACTGCTCCAAACGAGGGAGCTGACTTTCGTTTTAGACATAACGGCTGTTTGCGGTGAAGGAGAAACGGAGCGGAGACGTTTGTTTTATTATAATTCCATTATTTTAGATCCTAAATTACAGATATGTTTATTTATTGGTCTACAGCTGAGATTATCTTTATTTAAAGATAAATACAGTCATTAAAACACCTGCTGATAAACGAGAGATAATTATTACAGTGCGGGGAATATAATAAACGGTTTCAGGTCTACCATTCTATTTTTCATCTATAATAATTTAAATATGGACTAATCTGGTTTTATTTAGCAGGTCATTATTTATGAGAGGTGAAAGACGAAGGGTCCTCCTACTGAAGAAGCTGTTAGAAGTGAGATTAAAAGACTAGAAGCTATAAGCGCTAATGTTTAGCATAACTACGAGCTGCTGCCCGGCGCTGTATCCTGTAACTAAAGGCTCCAGTTCAGAACGATCATCATAAGCCCCGCCTCTTTTAGTTCAGAAGTATGTTCCTGTGACTCTGCTGACTTTCTAAATGAGGAGGATCAGATCTGAACCGTGTGCAGATTGATTTACTGATTACTAGATAATGTACATGGAGAAAAACACGAATGAATAGTCGAATCGTAGACCAGGACGGGCGAATCCGATTCGACTGACTTCTGAGTTGGGTACAGCCCTAATATATATATATATATATATATGCCTAATAATTCACTTTCACTTTAATTCAGCACTTTTAGTTCACCTGTTCAATCAATTAAACTGCTACACCCACCTGGGCACTACATTCTGAATTCTGCGGTCGACAGTTTCCTCCTTTGAATGCATTGGCTACCTGTAGTCACTGCTGCCGGTTGCCTTTTCATTGTGCTGGATCATAGTCATTATCCCATGGACTGTGATTTCTCCAGCCAGTACAACTTTAATCTCTATGCCAGGGAAAGCGGCCCCGGAGCTCGCTGTATTACTTACCTTTCTCTTCCCTCGGTTTCCGCCTCTGTGCACGCTGACTCTGGGCTATTTGTGCTCTATAATGGTGTATTAGTCGGGAAGGGTAAATGTGCTCTTTTCACATGTAATTCTGGAAAAAAAGAAACGCGTCTCTTCTTGGTAGACCTGTATACGCCCTGGGCATTTCGCCAACAGCCGGCCATTTGATGAGCGCCATCTCATTGAGGGACATTAGCTCAAATAGGCTTTTAATATCGCTTACTTTCCTCCGTCTGTGAACAGAGGCCGGCTGCTCCCGGGCACTGAGGCTGCTCATTTGGTGTCTTGTGGCCGAGCATGAGAAGAATCTAGGCTGTAAGGCTAGCATTTAGTATTTACAGGTGGAAGCTTTAGTTCAGTTATGACAAATCTGCCCAAATACAGCTATCATCAAATAAATAGTTGCACCCAGTGAGCAAGTGAGCAGCGATGCCGCCATGACTCATCCTGTTAGTGCCAGCACCACTGGCACCATTGAGTATATGCTCACAGACCATTACGCTGACTGTCCTGAACACCACGTCACCAAAGACTGCAGTGGTGTCGTGCTAGACTGTCATGGAGTGAACGGCAGCGGGTCATCTTCAGCGACGAGTCCCGCTTTAGTCTTGGTGGAGACGACCAACGAATCCGTGTGTGGAGGCACTGTGGTCAGCACCAAGATAAACGGTTTGTTGTCACATGTCCAGAAGTCCTGGTGTCTCTCCACCTCCACCCCTACCGCACCATCTGCAGGAACAGTGCGAGAATTATCACAGGACACCATTAGGAACCTCTAGAACTTAATGCTAGCAGAGTAGATGAGTGCTGTCCAGAAAAGCTTGCTCGAGGGAGCAACGCCATAGTCTAACCACTTTTGGTTCTGTTTAGATCCTTTCAGTGGAAGGTGCTTCAGGGCATTTGTGTGAAGAACCTCCAAATAATAGAAAGGCCCTAAACCAATTAAACGCTTGCCCAAAGGAGCATTCAGACCAAGAAACATTTAGGAATCTCTGTTTTGAATGCAGGGGTTTTTTAAACCAACACTTCCCAAACCAGCCTTCCCAGGTGGGCCACATACAGACTGCCAAAGAAGCAAAATCTGCTGGGACATTGCTTGTCATTTCTGCTTCTCATGGTCCAAGTACTCCTAAACACAGTGATGTTGAGTTCTGTTGAAGACTCTTGGGCATTCAGCCCATTGCTCTAAGAACACCAGTGGCTGCTTTGCTTGATATGTCAATCTCCATTTCTCAGTGAGGAGCTTATTGATAGCTACTCATCCAGTCAGACTCACAGTGTTGAGTTGTCTTCTCACATTGGTAGAAGAAATCTAGAGTATTTTTGATTTCCAGTTTTGGAAAATTGTTGGCATGGAAAACCAGGTAGTCATGGGCTGGAACCAGCCTTGTAACCAAACTGTCAAATTGGTTCAGGACAAGACACAATTAAAATGCCCTTGGGCAAGTCACCTAACCCCCAACTGCCCCCTGGGTGCTGTGGATAGGGCTGTTCACTGCTTTACGTGAGATTGCTCACTGACCACTAGTGGCTGTTCACTCACCGATGGGTCAAAGGCAGAAGACGAATTCCTCTGTGTGCCAGCACAAAGGCATCGCTCCAAAGGACCCCTAAAGCTCGTCCATGTCTTGGGTTCTGCTCGCCCTTTTCCTGCCCCAGTCCTTGCTGGGATCTGGCTTCTGCTTATACATCTCTGCTTAGCATCATATTAGGCAGCGTAAAGCTGTGTCTCCTTGGCTGAAAGACGTAGAGGTAATGGATGTTAGGTCTCCTTGCTGTAGCTGCTCTCTATTCTGGATGTCTCTGCAAGTGTTCGCGGTAACCATGACACTGTTCCGAGCCAGTCGAATGCGCCAAGTCACGAAGTGTGAGCGCCAGCGCAGCCTTCCGAGCCTTCTCAGTTGCTCACGGCAAAAAAAAAACAACAACAACAAAAAAAAACATGACAGTTAAAGGCCAATCTTGGCGAGACACACTAGGCGTAGCTCACTAATTCTGGGAAACTGTGCTGCCTTGATCTGAGAGTGAACTTTCTGAGACTGTCCCTCCTGGCCATAGTTGTTTTAAACTGCCTGACCTTGTCTTCGTGATTGGTTTAGCAGCTACTGGTTATTTACTACTCTTTGGTGCTGTCTGGACTATTCACTAGCTACACTCCTTCTGTCCTTTACTATAGTGCTAGATGTACTGAGCCTGTATGGTGTAGCTACACTGTAAACAATTAATTTTTTACTTTGTGTTTTCCCCTGTATTTCAAAATGACAGGAACATACTACTAAAATTGTGAGAATAATCTGTTTACTGGTGCCTTTTTTTAAAACAAAAAATGTAAAATATAAAAAACAGTACTTTTCTGCCTGGAAAATGTCTATTAAATGTATATTATGTTTATTAAAAACATAGATAAACTGTATGATAGGACAGTACAACTCATCTTTCATTGACTTTTTGTATCTTCTGTTTGCATATATTATTATTTACCCTCTTTGAGTTCCTGTCTGAACCTACCTTCTACCGCGTATATATTCCTTGGCTGAGCCGCATCACTGATAGCTTTAAGTGCAAGTTAACCTCGCTAAAGTGATCGATGGGAGTTATTGGACTGTAGAACCCCATTGCTCTCTAAAGTGATCTTTGGGAGTTATTGGACTGTAGAACTCCACCTGCTCTCTGAAGTGATCTTTGGGAGTTGTTGGACTGTAGAACTCCACCTTCTCTCTAAAGTGATCTTTGGGAGTTATTGGAGTGTAGAACTCCACCTGCTCTCTGAAGTGATCTTTGGGAGTTATTGGATTGTAGAACTCCACCTTCTCTCTAAAGTGATCTTTGGGAGTTATTGGACTGTAGAACTCCACCTGCTCTCTAAAGTGATCTTTGGGAGTTATTGGACTGTAGAACTCCACCTGCTCTCTAAAGTGATCTTTGGGAGTTATTGGAGTGTAGAACTCCACCTTCTCTCTAAAGTGATCTTTGGGAGTTATTGGAGTGTAGAACTCCACCTGCTCTCTAAAGTGATCTTTGGGAGTTTTTGGAGTGTAGAAATCCACCTGCTCAAAATGAAACCAGTTATGAGCCCTGGCCTACTTAAGTCAATGTAACTCATCTTATAGACTCGACTGATGTGATGCAGTGTAACATGATCAAAACAGTACTTTACAAACCTCCTACTTGAACTCTGCAGGGCCAATACGGAATACCAATTCTGTTTTAATAAAACAGTAATTGGCTGTTTTTACACAGACAGTTTTTCTGTTTTTTTACACAGTATAGGTGATCCTGTTTGGGTGAATGATGAGAGTGATGTACCAAGATGGTTGGTCAGGAAATTCTTGCATCTAGATCCCACATGATACACACTGTACATCAAGAATTTGGTAATGCCCTGTCTTCTAATGAAATGTCTAGGCTTCACCACACTTGCTGTATCAACCAAGGAGGAAATGCAAGCTAAAGGTTTCATTAGCACAAGCTATGTGCAAACCATTTGAGAGTATTTAGCTTCGGCACTTTCTTTGTATGAAGAGGAGGTACAGCATAATGGTTTACCAAGCTGTTGTCACATGTTGAAGTGAGTTCAAAGGCTGTTTCAAAAGTGATAGCATCATACAGTATTGCCTCTCGCTTTTAGAAACCCCGGTCTAATAACATCAGCCGATCAAGTATCATGTCCTATTCAGCAATGCACAAACAATGCTTGAAAGGCCACCCATCACGTCCAGGGTCATGTGGTTTATTTGGATGTCAGGTGATGAATTCAAGCGCAGGTAACTGATGATACCTTGTGCACCATATGTTCATGCAATGTCTCGGGCATCGAAAAACGAATGGTGAGTGTAATAATGCAGGAGGCAGGTTTATTAAAGCCCATGCTTCAACCAGAGCAGGGAGATATGTTGAGTACCAATGGGAACGAATGGGGTTCATCTACAGAAACACAGCGAGGCACGACATCTACGACAATGACTGGCACCTGAAACTGAGCAGTATAGATACGGCACTGGGGGATATTGACTAAAGCTGGCTAACCAACTAAACTAGTAAGAAGGGAGGAGTCAAAACCAATAGAAGAGGATGGAGCCATACACAGGAGACTGCTGTTGTGTTGACATTGTGTTTCATTTTTGCCAACCTGAAATCAAGCTGACCAAGCTGACCCATCCACTGTCCCAGCAATCCCTTCCTTCTACCATGCCAAGTCCAGAAAGGCAGGAAACGGCCTAATCGGAGACCCAATTCCCGTTTTGCCATGCAAACAATCGCACCAAAAGAGGTTCTGCCTATTTGTTTGTGGTGTAAAACATTCCTAATGAAATTCTAAACTCAAAAAAATGTGGGCTTGTATACAGCTAGCAGCAAGCAGTAATGCTTTCGTTCGCCCGAGAGCCACCAAACTTCACATACTCACTAAGGGAAGGCCCCCAGACGCTAATGCACGGTCATACCGACCCGCACTCATTTACTCATCCCTCGTTCCTCCCATAGAGTCCCAGTCATTTTCGATCCAAAACCAGCAGTAATGCTTTCGTTCGCCCGAGAGCCACCAAACTAAGGGCAGGCCCCCAGATGCTAAACCACAGTCATACCGACCCACACTCGTCTATCTGTCGTTTATTCATCCCTCGTTCCTCTCATAGAGTCCCAGTCATTTTCGACCCAAACCAAGCAGTAATGCTTTCGTTCGCCCGAGAGCCACCAAACTTCACATACTCACTAAGGGAAGGCCCCCAGACGCTAATGCACAGTCATACCGAGCCGCATTCGTTTACTCATCCCTCGTTCCTCCCATAGAGTCCCAGTCATTTTCGACCCAAAACAAGCAGTAATGCTTTCGTTCGCTCAACAGCCACCAAAATAAGGGCAGGCCCCCAGACGCTAAACCACAGTCATACCGACCCGCACTCGTTTACTCATCCCTCGTTCCTCACTGAGCAAGCTGCGCAACCATCCCGCGTTTCCATCAGGAAATGCACTTTTCTAGTTCACTCTGTCCTTTGAGAAAGTAGTCTTGCCTTTTTGGAAAACTTATCAGCCCTTTCTGGATGTAAAGCACCGGGATAATGGAATATTACATCATGTTTTATCTGTTTGCTCCTTTTGTTCTTCGTTCGAGCAAACTTTTCATTGTCTGTTTCCTTTTGTTCCACGTCATTCCGATTGACAGCTGAGCTCAAGGGGCGGGCCGGCTGTAGGCGGAGGTTGTAGAGCTGGATTTGGATACATGGATTTGGATTATTAATGGATGCAGATCCTGAGGTGCGAGGCAGAGGACCATTCATAACCCTCTCTTAGGAAGCCTTAAAAGAATGTGAGTCAATACAAATGAGTGTATGGATAACACATCAATACGGAATACCGGCATTCATGGGATTTTTAGCCGGGACACGGAATAAAGGCTTTGAGAAGGCCGTTATTTTATTTGCTGCTTCCTTTGTTGAGCTTCTTTTCAAGCTCTTCACGCTGAGATCTAATATTAGAGCCTTGATGAACAAGGAAGGCTGGGAAATATGCTTCGCTCACCTTCGTTCTGCGCGAGAGCGATGCTAGCAATGCCAGTCACTTTGATGTGATTTAGCCTCATGCGAAGCTGCGGGCAGGAAAATGAGAATGCCGCGAGTTACCATGGCAAACCTGAGACCAGAGGGACACGGCCCTCGCGGGCGTTTGGCGGGCCAGGCGCAACGAGGCACGCCAATCATCTTCATTACCCCAGGCCCTGACCGCAATCTCCCACCCTTTATGACAGATTAAACCCAAAGGTGGCAGAAAAGGGCCAAATTGCAGGGACACACATTCCTGTCGCCTTAAGCTTGGGCTCTTTCACTGCATTGTGCTTAGAAGGCAATGCATGTCAAGTTTGTCAGGCTCCCTTGTGGCTGTTTTAGCAGCCTCTCCAAAATGACAGTTCTGTCGTGTTCAGGAGCGAAAAACAATTGAGCCCTATTATAACGTTTCTCCCGCTCCATCTCCAACCTAATCGCCTCCCCATAACACCCTGAGTTCATCCCCATCTAATTCATCCCCTGCTAGCGCTAGTTTGCAGCAGATGAAAGGCCTGTCAGGCATCCTGGGAGGAGTGCGCCATATTTGATCCTTGTACTGTCAATACCGCTGTGGCAGTAATGAGCATGTGAAGCAAAGGGAAGTGGTACATTTCAGGTATTCAGCAAATGCGGGACGGTTCCCTGCATCTTTCGGCCTTGATGCCTTGTCAAACTACAAATGTTCCCTATTGGACCAGTCATCAAAACTTGGATTGTGAAGTCATTCATGTAGTGAATCAAAATTCTGTGCAGTTAATTGAAAATATTATTTTGTATGGTGTATCGTGATTGGGCACTTTTAATTAAGCGTTAATTAAGTATTTGCACAGATTTTATATTCTTAGATATATTAAAACACTGTGTTATGTGTGATTGGATAAATTAAGTTTCATCAGAATGTATGTATTATTTTTAAAAATCCATTACCATATATATATATATAAATAAGAAAAATAATGTTATGGATATTGTCACGGATTTATATATATATATATATATATATATATATATATATATATATATATATATATATATATATATATATATATATATATATGTATATAGTGAGGAAAATAAGTATTTGAACACCCTGCGACTCTGCAAGTTCTCCCACTTAGAAATCATAGAGGGGTCTGAAATTTTCATCTTCAACAGGGAGTTCAACATTTCCACTGTGAGGGACATACCTGTTAGTCCGCCTCTAAAAACTCCTCCACCTCCACTCCACTTATTGTTCTAAATTAGAAGCACCTGTTTGAGGTCGCTAGCTGCATAAAGACACCTGTCCACCCCACACAATCAGTAAGACTCCAACTACTAACATGGCTAAGACCAAAGAGCTGTCCAAAGACACCAGGGACAAAACTGTTGACCTCCACAAGGCTGGAAAGGACTACGGGGCAATTGCCAAGCAGCTTGGTGAAAAAAGATCAACTGTTGGAGCGATTATTAGAAAAATGAAGAAGCTAAACATGACTGTCGATCTCCCTCGGACTGGGGCTCCACGCAAGACCTCACCTGGTGGCGTATCAGTGATCCTAAGAAAGGTGAGGAATCAGCCCAGAACTACACGGGAGGAGCTGGTCAATGACCTGAAGAGAGCTGGCACCACTGTTTCCAAGGTTACTGTGGGTAATACACTAAGACGTCATAGTTTAAAGTCATGCATGGCACGGAAGGTTCCCCTGCTTAAATCAGCACATGTCCAGGCCCGTCTTAAGTTTGCCCGTGACCGTTTGGATGATCCAGAGGAGTCATGGGAGAAAGCTCTGTGGTCAGATGGTCTTAATTCCACTCGCTGTGTTTGGAGGACGAAGAATGATGAGTACCAACCCAAAAACACCATCCCTACTGTGAAGCATGGGGGTGTAAGCATCATGCTGTGGGGCTGTTTTTCTGCACATGGGACAGGACGACTGCACTGTATTAAGGAAAGGACGACCGGGGCCATGTATTACAAGATTTTGGGGAACAACCTCCTTCCCTCAGTTAGAGCATTGAAGATGGGTCGTGTCTCCAGACCTAAACCCTATAGAAAATCTTTGGAGGGAGCTCAAACTCCATACTTCTCAGCGACAGCCCAGAAACCTGGCTGCTCTGGAGAAGATCTGTGTTGTCCCTGCTGCAGTGTGTGCAAACCTGGTAAAAACTACGGGCCCTCTGTAATTGCAAACAAAGACTACTGTACCAAATATTAACACTGATTTTCACAGGTGTTCAAATACTTATTTGCAGCAGTAACACACAAATAAATTATTAAAAATCATACATTGTGATTTCCGGATTTTTTTTAGATTATGTCTCTCACAGTGGACATGCACCTAAAATGAAAATTTCAGACCCCTCCATGATTATATATATATTTTTTGTTTTAATTTTTTTTTTAATCTTAACTTTTATCTTGCATCTTATGAAAGTACACTGTACAAAAGTGTACATTGTGTACACTGTAAAAGTGTTTCATTGGTCCAACTGAAAAAAAAAATTGTTACGAGTAGATGAATTAGGTTATAGTACTTTAGTTAATCCAAGTAATTTTTGAGTTTGAGTAAAACGTATTAGATTGCTTGTGACGAATTCATGTATTTTTATAGGTTGCACTTTTTTAATAGTGTAGTATTAAACACAAACATTACAGGATCTCCATATGGTGAACACAGGTTATGATATTCATCACTGACACCAAGCAAGTATATGATCATGTAGTCATAGGCAAGAGGTAAAAGTCTTAGTATGGAGCTGTAGTGGTTCCTAATGGTGTCCTGTGATAATCCATCCCATGCAGCTTGAATATCCTCACACAGTTCCTGCAGATTGTGCGGTAGGTATGGAGGTGGAGTGACATCTGACCTTCTGGACGTGTGACACGTGGCAACAAATCGTTCATCTTGGCGCTGACTTGAGTGCCTCCACACGGATTCGTTGGTCGTCTCCACAAAAGCGGGACTCGTCATTGAAGATGACCCACTGCCATTCTCAGAGTCTCTCCATGACAGTCTGGCACGACACCATTGCAGTCTTTGGGGACGTTTGACATGGTGTTAAGTCTATTGGCCAGTGGTGCTGACACTAACAGTGATTTGTGTAGGTCTCCCAGATCCTTCATGATCCTATCCACTGCTGCCAATAGTGTGCTATGGAAACATCCACATGACCAGTATGCGTGAAGTCCACATTCCGCCTCCCGGAGACCTACAACGAGACCCCTCTCTTCTCCAGTGTATACGTCACTTGCAGTAGATGCTACCAACACAACAGCACGAGTCAGAATGGAAAGCACCAATTGTGGCCTCCTGCTCTCGCTCTCGTTCCTACAGCTGTGGAATCCTGCTACTTTCACCTGTAGCCCACCTGTAGACACACCCCTACGGTGCTCTATCAGCCCATGATGCCTGAAAACAAGCTACAATTAGTCCACCTCAAATCCCTCATTTTCCCTTTTAGCTGGTGTGTCCAATTTACTGCTTCACCCCCATCCAGTCAGGCTCAACTGGTGATGTGGATAAGAGTTTCTCCAATTGAGGTGCCAGCCACCCCTCCTTAATCCCAGCCTAAATGAGGAGTGTGGCAGGCTGCAGTGACGCCAGCGAGAGTGTCCTAAATTCTCTCCGTTTATCACAGGCACAAAGCGACGGAGACAGATGAAGGGAAGGTTATTCATACATCATCTTAGTGTTTGGATCGCTTGTTTGAAGCACTTTGTAAAGAGGCGCTCCGTTTCAGAGCTTTTCATGGGTCTTTTTTTTTCCGTCGTGCGACTCGCTGGTCTTTTACAGACTCTTTACATTTTGCAGGTCCTTTTTGTGGAAGCAGGAGAGAGAGTGAATTGGTGAGTGACAAGAATGAAAGTGAAGTGTAGTATTTGTAGGAGTAGGTTGTAAGGACTTTGACAATGAATTAGACTGAAATGTGGTTTGTGCTGAGTTGGATAGTGGGGGCGAGTGGACATTACCTCCAAGCGCAGTCGTATACCCTTCATCATTGTAACTGTAATAATGCAGAGTGGAGGAGTGGAGGAGTATGCCCAGTGCATCTTTATTAACCTATCCATGTTTGTTGGTTGGATAGACAGGCAATTTCTCATATTTCTCAAATATATCATATATATTTATCAAAAAAATGTGTCATAAAAATATCATTGTAACTGTTAGACAAAAGACTTTGAGGCCGACGTTTGCAGAATTAAAAAACCAGGAATGGTTTATTCACAAACAGGCAAGCCCAGCAAGCACCAGCAAACAACATAACAAAGGGAGAAGCTAAATCGGAGTCAAGAGACAGGCGGAGGTCAGAACCAGGTAGAACAAGCAGTGAGGGCAAACAGGTTTACAGGGGAAGACCGAAGGGGAAAACCAAAGTGAGAACGCACAGGTACAAACCGTAGAGTCCGAGCACGAGCAAAAGAGCAGTAGAGGAACGAAGGGAGTCGGAAACCAGAATGAGACAACATGAGAAAGAAACGCTCAGGCTTGCTAAACTAAGTTTGGCAAAGCTTCGCAAAGTGTGAGTGTTTGTGTGTGGCTCAAATACAGGAAGTCAGTGATTGCTAACAGCTGTGGCTAAAACTCAGGTGACCTAGAGCGTATCACGGAGTCCGGACGGGGGCGCATAGACATGACGTCATCGAGTGTGGCCCTCTGGGAAGTAGAGTCCCGAAGAGCGGCGAAGCCGGGAAGATGCGTAGGCGTGACAGTAACATGCGCCACTAGCTACGGTAGCTGAAGTTACTCTAAGGGGTTTGCCATAAAGGTCCACACCACCATGCAATTATGGTCCAGGTAAATTTGAAACTTAAGCCCCACCCAAAACCAAGACCATGCCAGGCTGCTACAGCTCAACTGGTACCACTAAATTTGAAACCCAAAACCAGCCTGTACCTGTGACTCCAAACCCAAACCCAACACGAGCCCATGAATGCTAGACCCAACCAGCCCTTAATGGTACTACTAAATTTTGAGACTTAAACCGATCCCATATCTGTGACTCCGAGACCGAACCCAACCTGAGACCATAGGTACTTGACCCCACCCGGGCTGCTACAGCTAAATTTGGGACCCAAACCCATTCCAAACCTGTTACTCCAGGAATTAACCCAACCTGAGCCCACAATTGCTAGACCTGGTTAGGCCTGAATGCTACTGCTAAGTTTGGCACTCAAACCCAACCCATACCTGCAACTCTGAGACCTGACCAGAAGCCAAGACTTTTAAATCTGACCAGGTCTTACCTGCTAAATTTGAAACTTTGACCCAGCCCGCACCTACAACTCAGACCCATCCTGATCTGACCTGAGGTCATGACTGACCAGGTCCATCTGACCTTTGCCTGCAACTTTGAGCCCCAGCTTAGCCCAACTTGTACTACTATCTGAAACCCAAACCTGACCTGGCCCTGAGTTTGAGACCCAGCTTAGCCCAACTGGTACCACTATCTAAAACCCAAACCTGACCTGTGCCTGTGACTTTGAGACCCAGCTTAGCCCAACTGACACTGCTAAATCCTAAACCCAAACCTGACTTTGCCTGCAACACTGAGTCCCAGCCTAGCCAAACTGGTACTACTATTTGAAACCCAATCCTGACCTGCCTCTGAGTTCGAGACCCAGCCTAGCCCAACTGGTACTACTATTTAAAACCCAATCCTGACCTGCCCCTGAGTTTGAGACCCAGCCTAGCCCAACTGGTACTACTATTTGAAACCCAAACCTGACCTGTACCTGTCACTTTGCAATCTGACCTGAATCAACCCAACCCAGTCCCACATCTTTTGGACTGACTGGTGCTGCTGGGTTTATGTATCATTTATTTAATTTCAAATATCTATCAAATTCCTACATATAACTTTGTGTATTATGAGGAAAACCACATTGTGAAGCCCGCAGTCCAAACAACATCAGCCACCGCCACCACTGCACTTCCACCCCTGACTGTGTGTGAGGTAACATGGCTGTGATGTAATACCACCATCGTAATTTGACCACCTGTCAGCATGCTCTACATCACACGGCACTCGTACAGTGCTGCATGCACTGAGCATGCTCAGTGACCTTTGTCTCGGGGGAATGACACATAGGATGAGTAACAGTGAACACAAACAAGAAACAAAGGATAGTGTTAAGAATACATTCTGCCTTCTCTTGCTCTCTCTATCTCTATGTCCTTTCATGCCTAATTACATCATAAGAAAGAGGTGTCACATCACCTTCATGATTGAACACGTATACCTCAAGCACGGTACGTCATTACTCCCATCGTAGTACCACTTGACCACTCTCACCATGGAGACACAAGGTGCTCTTCAGGGAAGAGTATG
Organism: Prochilodus magdalenae; assembly: GCA_024036415.1. Lineage (NCBI taxonomy): Eukaryota > Metazoa > Chordata > Actinopteri > Characiformes > Prochilodontidae > Prochilodus > Prochilodus magdalenae. Next base: position 121,856 of record JAMWET010005951.1, on the reverse strand, counting down.
ACCTGCTGGATCTTAATGGCATTCATTGTCCTCTAAGGCCTCCTGCACAGCGTCCAGCAGATCTTAGCACCACAGGAGATTGGGATGTCTATGACAAGACGGAAGCGGGGAGGAGAGATGCTTAGCTGTAGCTGGTTGATGTTAAAACATTCTTGCTGAGATGTCCACACCAACATGCAATTGCGGTCCTTTGAAACCCAACCCAAAACCAAGGCCACGTCTTGCTGGTACAGCTCAACATGTAACCAGCCTGTACCTGAGACTCAACCCAACCTGAGCCCACAAGTACTAGACCCCACCACTGCTGAATTTGAGACTCACAAACAAAGCATTGATGGTCCTCCAAGGGCTCCTGCACAGCACCCAGCAGATCTCAGTACTACAGGAGACGGAGGAGGGGAAGTGAGATGCTGTAGCTTGTAGAGGTTACACATTGACACATACCCCTCAAAACAGTGGTAGTTCAGTTATGAACCTGAAGCCGCTTGACCCCTTACTGCAACGCTACGCCACTGTTTTGATTGAGCTTACTCAAATAGAAAGCCTTAAGCTGCACAGGACGCTGTGCAAGTCAATAGCACAGTCTGCTGAAGCAGCAGCACCAAACACGTCCACCTGAGTTGGGGGGTGGAACTACTTCCCAAACAACAAAACAATCACGACTTGTTCAGGTTTAGTAGGAAAAGCTGACCTGAAGTTTTTACTGCGCTTGGCCATGAACCACACTGTGAAATTCACTAAATGTCAGTTTCCATATTTCATATTTCCTGCTGCTGCCACTAAAATAAGATTAATAAAGTTTTTCAACGATATTAGCTCGCAAAGTTGAGCAGAACCCAGAGAAGAGCCTGGAATATATACTGTATATACACTCGTTATAAAAGGAGCACCCTCGAAGGAGGTGTGGGATTGCAGGGGTGTTGGGAAGGAAGACAAAGGTTACCAGGAACAATAAATGATGATACATGTAGACTGATATGATCAATATTTATCAAGCTACACATACAGAAGTAGGATTTGAAGCAACATGCCAGATGTCTCAGCATGGAGTTGTAGAGATTCCTAATGGTGTCCTGTGATAATCCAACCCATGCGGCTTGAATATCCTCACATAGTTCCTGCAGATGTTGTGGTAGGGGTGGAGGTGGAGTGACTCCAGGCCTTCTGGTCGCAGGACGTGACAACAAACCTGACCACGGTGCCTCCATGCATGGATTCGTTGGTAGTCTCCACCAAGACAAAAGCAGTACTCAGCACTGAAGATGACCCGCTGCCATTCTGAGGCACTTCAGGACAGTCTGGCACGACACCACTGCAGTCTTTGTTAATGTTGATGTGGTGTTAAGGGCAGTCATTGTAACGGGATGGTCTGTGTGCATGTAGTCCTGCTCCCTGGCTGATTGGTCAGTCAACTGCTGATGATGAGGCCCGTATATGATTATTCATATACGGGGCAGTCGTGGGCTGGAGGTTAGGGAACCAGCCTTGTGACCGGAGGGTTGCTGGTTCGATTCCCTGAACTGACAGTAACGACTGAGGTGCCCTTGAGCAAGGCACCTAACCCCCAACTGCTCCCCAGGCGCGGTGGATAGGGCTGCCCACTGCTCTGGGAGGCTAAATTTCCCCACTGTGGGATCAATAAGGTATTAAAATCCTAATCATTCAGTGATTTAGCCCTCGAACTCAAACCACAGGTAGTTGCTAGGATTTGGGACATGTTTTTCATGGTGCTGGGGCAGCTTTCAACTCTCAGAGGCAAGGCTGGTAACATTGGCCCCTAGGGACTCTTCCCACTTGTGCTGGGGGGAGGAGAAAGAGAGCCTCCAGGGAAAGAGCACCAGCAGGAGCTAAATCCAAATAGCATAATGCAACAAAACAGATTGGGTTTGAGTGGCGGCTCCTTGTCCTGTTCTTGTGTTCCCCGGCTGTAATGGAGGTGCTCAGTTCACAGCCCCGAGGCCAGCACACACAAAAGGCTGTGGATATTGCTGCAGCCTGTGCCAGGGCTTGTATCTGATGCTAAATGGACAAAGGCTAGTCTGGGCAGAAATGATATTGTATTTTAAATTGGTTAGAGTGAAACACAGCATGGGCTGAGGTGCGGAACATGCTGTTTCACAGCTACTGGACCCTTTTATTTATTAACCCCTTAAAATGTAAGGGCCTGGACGTGAGCCCACACCTCAATTTCTTACTTGTAACTCAGGAACATTAGTGTCCACATAACCAGTAACGTCTACAGAGTAATAAGTCTTAAGTCTTAAGATTATGTGTAATGATTATATAATTATATGATTATAGATCATATTTATCATATTTAATAATTATACTTATTTATTGAGTGAGAGTTCTGCCTGACAGAAGGCTTCTGTAATTGGTACACGGGACTAGAACCAACTGAGTTGATGTAGTTACTATGCATTCATATTTATTTCAACGATGCACGTAATTGCATAGAACTATGTAATAACTATGTAGTAACATGTAATAACTATGTAATAACAATTGAAAAATGCAGTGTTTTCCTATAATAGGAGGCATGTAACTGCCTGCATTCATTGAATTTACTTAGCATGTATGTGTACATAGGTTCCACACAAATTACATTTACTGCACCACTTCAGTTGATTATGTTGATGCAACTGGGCAGTCATGGGCTGGAGGTTAGGGAACCAGCCTTGTGACTGGATGGTTGCCGGTTCGATTCCCTGAACTGAAAGTAACGACTGAGATGTCCTTTAGCAAGGCACCTAACCCCCAACTGCTCCCCGGGCACCGTGGATAGGGCTGCCCACCGCTCCGGGTAAGTGTGCTCACTGCCCCCTAGTGAGTGTGTTCACTAGTGAGTGTGTTTGTGGGTGTTTCACTTCACGGATGGGGTAAATGCGGAGACTAAATTTCCCCACTGTGGGATCAACAAGGGATTTATGTGGATTTATGTAAACCCAGTGTGCGGTTTGAGCAACTCTTTTGTTGAGTGTACTTGCAAAATACAAGCTCTCCCAACATTTAGCTAGAAGTTGGAGAATGCTTGTGTTGTGACTTGGTAACCTAACCAATGGTTTGGCTTTAAACTGCTCTGTAATGCAATTGCACGGCATTTACCGTATTACATATGCGAAAACTAATACATCAGGAACCACTTGTGTTATTAGAGAAGCTGTGCTACTGTAATCAATGTGTAACAGTGAAAACATGATCAGTGGTCACATTGTTACGACATGTGTTCTTTATAAAGTGGATTAAAAACAACAGTTTATCCTTTTACGCATTTATATGCCCATAAATGATGGTGTTACAGCTATGAAGGTACACTTTGAGGGTAATACATGAGCATATACATAAGCTGCATTGCTGTAAGCCATCTGTAACAGGGGATACTTATAATTACATAAACGTTGCATGTATTGTTAAAGTGTAACTACTCAGTTATTAAAAACATAAAGTGGACCAAAACCAGCATGTAGTGACCAAATATGAAATCCAATTTTTAGACGCTGTTTCAGTTGTTACACGCTTTCTTGATGTATGCACTGTGTTTGGCTGTGAGTCATACCTGTGTCCAAAGGTAGTGGGAGAGGGGCGGGCAGGCAAGCAGGCATGCAGGCAGGCAAGCAAAGGGATGGGTAGGTAGGTAGGCAGGTAGGCAGAGGAGTAGGTAGGTAGGCAGGTAAGTAGGGAGAGGAGTAGGTAGGTAGGCAGGTAGGCAGGCAGGCAGAGGAGTAGGTAGGTAGGCAGGTAAGTAGGGAGAGGAGTAGGTAGGTAGGCAGGTAAGTAGGGAGAGGAGTAGGTAGGTAGGCAGGTAAGTAGGGAGAGGAGTAGGTAGGTAGGCAGGTAGGCAGGCAGGCAGAGGAGTAGGTAGGTAGGCAGGTAAGTAGGGAGAGGAGTAGGTAGGTAGGCAGGTAAGTAGGGAGAGGAGTAGGTAGGTAGGCAGGTAAGTAGGGTTAGGCAAATTGCTTAAAGTTCAAAATAACCAAAAAGGGTGGGTTTCTAAGGTGGAGATTCCAAATGTCCAAAGTTTCCAAAAAAGACAAAGGTGAAGATTAAGGATTAAGCGTAAGCGGTAAAACTGTTTGTTCCCAGCGTCATCCATGACCAAACAATGAAGCCACATGTGCCTAAGAAAGACACCATCTTAACTAGTGGTGTATCATGTGACAAGGTGGCAAGTGTCAAAATAAAAGTCTTAAGTCACAGGCCATAGAACCCACATCAAAATAAATAAATAAACAAACAAACAAATAAATAAATAAATATGGCTCCTACACAGCAGTTCTTTTATTATGCATGTGTAATTACACAAGGAGGAAAATAAGCTGTTACAATTATAAATCTACACTTGTGTAATAACACCCGAAATAGTTAATAGTGACTCTCAGTGGGACTTACCTGAATCCAAAAACAGCGACATCATTGTCTGGATGTCAGTTCTTCTTATTACACATGTAATTATGTTATATAGTGTTATTGCATGTGTAATTAATGTGTAACTACATAGTTATTACTGAAAAGCAGGACTAGTTGTACATTGGATATCAATTAGACATACATCCCTGGACATATGTAGTCAAACTGATCGAATTTATTGACCCCAGTCTGCGCTATATTCAATAATCATATTTGAAACTTGACAGTTCAAGAGCAAACCAATTTGGCTTCACCATCAACATTCAGTTCGCCTCCTTCGCTTTCTCTCTCCTCTTCACCTGTCATTCCATTCAGCTCCTGCTGATCTGACCATCTCTCCCTCACCACCTTCTTCTCCATCTCTTGTTCTCTGGGCTCCATGCCGGCAGGGTTTCCAGCAGAGAAGCAGGTCCTGATAAAGCCGACCTGCAGAGCTCTAGGAAAACATTCCCTCCCATCCAGTCCTGCTCAGAGAGCAGTGCAGCTCACCCATCATCTTAGTCAGCAGCTGCTCGGAATATCAGACAGGATGAACAACAAAGCTGGAATGAAAAACAGGTTGCACTCTGCATCTACACCTCTCTGTCTTTCTGATCAGTCCCTGACTGGCTGTTCTCCATCAGAGATGCCTACAGTCAAACACTGTTGTACTGTAAAATGTCTACCTCATGCTCCTCTGCATCTGAGCTGTAATGTAGTTCATGCCCAGTCCTCTCTCCCACAAGATGACCACTATGTATACTACAGGGGTTGGACAATGAAACTGAAACACCTGGTTTTAGACCACAGTCATTTATTAGTATGGTGTAGGGCCTCCTTTTGCGGCCAATACAGCGTCAGTTGGTCTTGGGAATGACATATACTGCGTCCTGCACAGTGGTCAGAGGGAGTTTAAGCCATTCTTCTTGCAGGATAGTGGCCAGGTCACTACGTGATGCTGGTGGAGGTTCGTCCTTCTTGGTGGTATGCTGACATTACCCTGGATACCGTGGCTCTTGATACATCACAAAGACTTGCCGTCTTGGTCACAGATGCGCCAGCAAGACGTGCACCAACAGTCTGTCCTCTTTTGAACTCTGGTATGTCACCCATAATGCTGTGTGCATTGCAGTATTTTGAGCAGAACTGTGCTCTTACCTGCTAACTGAACCTTCACACTCTGCTCTTACTGGTGCAATGTGCAATTAATGAAGATTGGCCACCAGGCTGGTCCAATTTAGCCATGAGACCTCCCACACTAAAATGACAGGTGTTTCCGTTTCATTGTCCAACCTCTGTATGTGTATGATACATGTATACATGTATAAGGGTAAGTCTATAATTGACAGCTGACTGCTATTGCACAGTTCTGCCACCATTTGGACCGATGTTGCATAACGTCGACATGTCGGAACTTGTTCGAATTTGAACACATACAGTGTCAAGTACTCAGTACTCATGTGATCCTCCATTAGGCCCACAGACTACTCTACTCATGCATATCAGAACTGTACACAGTATTATTAATATACATTATTTATTTCAACTTGCATCTCTTTTTTTAATGCTGCTAAATTGTGTGCAAAATCTCACCGTTTATTCTAATCAAGGACTTTATAAATTTACAGTCTTAAGTTTATAGCTACAGTGTTATGTTTACAGTTTATCTTACAGTGTGCAATATCATCATCACTTCAAATCAAATCATATCACCTTTATTGTCACATCACATGTTCACAGGTGTGAAGGTGAGTGAAAAACTTAAATACAAAAATATACATTAGACAATAAATATATACAATACTAAGCAGTAAAATCTCTGTTTATCCTGATATACAGTTTCTGTATTACAGTAATACAAAGTTATGAATAAAAACTATGAGAAACTTGGAGTCTGATTTCCGATGAGCGATCGCCGAGTGCAAAAGTAGTTACAAACAAACACAAAAACAACAAAAAACTAAAAAGAGTGAAAGGGGCTCGCGACACAGCAGCCGTACTTGGCGCCGTCTTGGAAACAGAGCAATAATTTTCTATACAAAGTGCAATATAGATTATAGAATTTAAGTGATTATAGAATTTAATAATTATACTTATTTATTGAGTGAGAGTTCTGCCTGACAGAAGGCTTCTGTAATTGGTACACAGGACTAGAACCAACTGAGTTGATGTAGTTACTATGCAATCATATTTATTTCAATGTAATTGCATAGAACTATGTAATAACTATGTAGTAACATATAATAACTATGTAATAACAATTCAAAAATGCAGTGTTTTCCTATAATAGGAGGCATGTAACTGCCTGCATTCATTGAATTTACGTGGCATGTATGTGTACATAGGTTCCACACAAATAAAATTTACTGCACCACTTCAGTTGATTAGGTTGATGCAACATATTTCCTTTATGTAAACCCAGTGTGCGGTTTGAGCAACTCTTTTGTTGAGTGTACTTGCAAAATACAAGCTCTCCCAACATTTCGCTAGAAGTTGGAGAATGCTTGTGTTGTGACTTGTTAACCTAACCAATGGTTTGGCTATAAATCACTCTGTAATGCAATTGCACGGCATTTACCATATTACATATGCGAAAACTATAACATCAGGAACCACTTGTGTTATTAGAGAAGCTGTGCTACTGCAATCAATGTGTAACAGAGAAAACATGATCAGTGGTCACATTGTTACGACATGTATTCTTTATAATTCTATATATATTCTTTATAGTTTATCCTTTTATGCATTTTTATGTCCATATACAGTTAGTACTTAGTACATATACAGTCAGTAGTACTCGTAGTATGTGAGATGGTTCAACAGCTTGTTTATCTGTGCATATGACAATAAAGTTTTGAATTATAAATCTCCAAAACAGCAACAGAGAACAGAGAATTGTTAAAATAATTTTGGAGTCCTTCCTTTTGGTCAGTTCATCATAATATATTCATCATTAAAGGACAGCTGCTGTGTTCAAAAGATGTAGAAAGTGAAATGCAAAAAGGGGACACAATGGAAATATCCTTCACTGCTCCTTAGTACTTTAGCTGGGCTGGTCTATGCCAGGCTGTAACATCACATCATACACTAATAACAGTAATATTATTGGAAATTATGAAATATATTTTGCAGAAAACGCTTTACCAGAACATGTACCAGGACAAGGGCTTTTATCAGCTGTTGAGTACCGAGTACAAACTTTTGATTGGAAGCCATCCATACCGTTAAAACCACCCATACTGTCCATTTTAATTTTCAGACCCAGCAGTGTCCACTCACTGTCCACTCTAACAGACCACCACAGAGCAGGAATTATGTGGGTGGTGGATCGTTCTCAGCTCCGCAGTGACATTGATGTGATGGGATGATGAGAGGATCTTATTGGCCAACCTTGTAGACGTAGAGTCAGAGACGATAGCTCATCTGTTGCTGCACAGTTTGTATTGGTCATCCTCTAGTCCTGTAGCAGTGGTCACAGGAATCTGTTGGCTGACTATTGAAGAACAGGGTGAAAGAGGGATGAAGTTGGTATGCAGAGCAACAGATGGGCTATGGTCTGTAATTGTGGAACTTTAAAGTGCGGCTGGAGCTGAGCAAATGGAGAGTGAGTGTATGTATGTCTCACTGTGTCAATACCCGCATGAATATGAGGGTTTTATATAAATTATATGTAAATGAGGGTAAATTAAAGTTTGCAAATCAAGTTCTCAGATCAAAAGCATCCGAATCCATCATCCAATGCACCAAATGAGCGTTTTAAACATTGTATGAGAAAGATCCACTTCTTATGGAACCACTGGAGATACACTACCAGTCTAAAGCAGAGATGGGCACTCGAGTTAGCGACTCGAGTTCGAGTCGCACTTGAGTTGCATATAAATAGACTTCAGACTTGACTTGTAACTCGTCTATAATGACTCCCGACTCGACTCGGTCCAAAATAACACATGAACATCAAGTTTCTTTCCATTACCATCCAGGCACGGTGTGCGGAAGCTACAGAAAAATAATTCCTTTGTGTATGTGTACTGTATTTCATTGATTTGGGACACGCCCCACTGACACGGACCAATCACAACATCCGACTTTAGCGCGTGCGTGATATCAATGACCTGCGCCGAGTGTAAACACATCGCTGTAGCATGGCTTCACAGAGAGTGTGGTAGACAAATTACAGACACTGGATCGGCCACATCAAACTTCATAAGGCATCTGAACACACACCCGGATAGGTTTGTGCTAGCCGCTTAGCCGTTTAGCCATCATTCCAGCTATATAGCATACAGTATTAGCCCCTTCAGCTGGCAGGAAACAGGAAGTGTTTGGGTCAGAGTGTGGTCCCGAAACAAAAAGTGATACTGCTTCTAGTTTGTTCTGTTTGAGAGTTGTAGAGCATGTCATTTTATGTGAGTGAATATTGTAAGGAAATAAACAAAAAAAGAAAAGATTAGAAAAGAAGTGTTGGACTGTAAAAAAATACAGTTGTGTTTTTTAATGCTACAGTTACTATATATGCTTTGTGTAAATTGACTTAAGACTTGGCTTGGACTCTAGCCTAAAGACTCGTGACTTGACTTGGACTCTAGCCTAAAGACTCGTGACTTGACTTGGACTCTAGCCTAAAGACTCGTGACTTGACTTGGACTCTAGCCTAAAGACTCGTGACTTGGCTTGGACTCTAGCCTAAAGACTCGTGACTTGGCTTGGACTCTAGCCTAAAGACTCGTGACTTGACTTGGACTCTAGCCTAAAGACTCGTGACTTGACTTGGACTCTAACCTATAGACTTGTGACTTGACTTAGACTTGTACTTTGTGACTTGTGGCCATCTCTGGTCTAAAGTGTAGGCACACCCGACTAAACAGATGTTGCTTAACAGCTCCAACTACTGCGACTCTGAACCAGTACATATCCTGATACACCACATATATCTCTTTATGTGCCACAGTATGATACTCCTCCATATCTCCACCTCTAATATATATATGGTGGTGTAAAAACTTTGATCTCTTTTTCTACACAGTGTAAAAGCTCTAGTTCTCCTTTCAGCTTAATGAATATTCATGATGGACTGACCAATAGAATCGCTCCAAACCTGCTTAGACATAAACCTTGTTCTATCAGCTCCACTGCTGTGACGATGGACAAAACCGATTGTGATGCGCACTGAACTAAAACAAGGCACAGTTTATTAAAGAGCAGGAAAAGACAATCAAGGGCTAAAGTGAGTCAGAGTCAGTAAACAGGCTAGAGTCACACCAAGCAGACAATCAGACCAGGTAGAGGCACCAAAGGCATAAACAGGAAAAGTAAACCAGAGAATCAAAATAAAGTCAAAGCCAGAGTAAGATCAAACAGATGGAGAACGCTCAGTACGCTACAGAGCGGCAATACTTAATAACATCAGGTGACCAATCAATATTCTGGAGACCGAGAGCGAGGCAACAGTGTGTGATTGGACAAAGATGAACATGTGACATCAAGTGGTGGATTATAGGAAATGGAGTCCGGGAGATCAGAGGTGAGAGGAGAACCTGCAGGCATGACAACTGCAGGTTAAGAAAGCTGGTTCATCCTCCTGTAAAGCTCCACTCTGGAGGGTTTTAAGGTGGACTGTATAATTCCGTGAGTGCTAACATATAGTCTGATGTCTTCACTTTTATTCTACAGTAAAGCATTAAGTGATGAGATGCTATGAGCAGCCATGTATACATTTTTGAGTGCTAGTGTATATTAAGCTGTTTATATTTCATTATGGCCACTGGGACGGATGCTATGTCTCCTGACATTAATGCTTAGACTGTATATAAATCAGTTTGGTGTGAAGCGACTTGGAGACCATGCTCCCCATGGAAAAGGCGATGACGCCAGTTCACCGAAGCCCTGGTGAAACACTATAATAGAATGGACTGTCAGGAAAGAGGAAGAGCTTGGCCTCCCAGGATCCAACTCCCCTGAAAGCTGTTTGTTTGTCTTCCAGTGAAGAAGGGAAGCGAGCGCTGGAACCTAACACATAGCGAAAGTAATTACGACTTGTTTCTTTGATTGTGCCCGAGCTTTGTGAAGTGTGTCTGTGTGGACATATTTGTGAAGGAAAGAATGCTTGTTTTTTTTTTTAATGGAGAGCAGACACTCATTCAATCATGCTTATCTGTTTTTTTTCTTAGCTGGCGGTGATTTTCTTTCAGCAACACGACTGAAGTTTTTTGGAGTTTAGTAAAGCTGGTTTCATGCTTGGACAGAGTTTGAAAATGAATATTTCCAGTTTTGGGGAAGAAGGGAAGAGGCAGTACTGGGAAAAAGTAAGATGGAAAAGTATCGGGTTGCTGATTCCGTGCAAATGAGATGGAGTCTTGTTCATATAGAATATCTATAAGCACATGTGCTGATTCGTTTGGCATGGTGGGATTATAGACACGTACTGAACCTGAAAACTGTGAATCTCAGCAAGACCCCTCAAGACCTAATAGAAGGGGGAACCCTCAAGACCTAATAGGAGAACCGAAATGTCTTATCATGTTGTGGGTTCTGATTACTCTACCCATAAGGGGTTAGGAAATGTGTGGCTGTGGGATGGGGGTTGCCAATATCTAGTGCTCACAGTCCTAGCCCTAGAGGCCCTGTACTATGTACCATATATCATCAAGTACTAGCTGCACCTAGAAGGTGGTGTGTGATTGGAATGCTGTTGGGAAGGAAGATTAAGGTGACCAGGAACAATAAATGTTGACAGATTCAGAATGATATGGGTGATATTTATTGAGCTACACATACAGAAGTAGTGTCTCTCAGTATGGGTTGGGCCGCCATGTTTGCTAATGCAACATGCCAGACATTTGAGCATGGAGCTGTAGAGGTTCCTAATGTTGGAGGTTCCTAATTCATTCAACCGGTCATCTTGGAGCTGACCACGGTGCCTCCACACATGGATTTATTGATGGTCTCCACCAAGACAAATGCTGGACTCATCACTTAAGATGACCCCTGCCACACTGAGTCACTCCATGGCAGTCTGAGATCATTGCAGGCTTTCGCGATTCTGACATGGTCGTAACGGTCATTGTGCTGGCACTAACAGGATGACCAATGGAGGGCATCACTACTCACGAATGTCTGCAAATGTGGCTGTTGGGTCAGTCAGTACAGTGATAAGGCTCGTCCTTGCTCATGGCACATGTGGTCGAGCACGAAACGGGAATCATTGGCCTGTCTCACAATGTCAAACCTACCCACCAAGTTTCACTTCTGTGGGTTGATTCCTTCAGGGTGCAACATTTTTATTTTACCGTGTGTGTAAGTGTGTAAAGCCTTATCTGTATATATGTATAGCTTCCAAATCTATTTGATGCTACACTGACTTCTAATAATGAGAATGGCATCTCTGTCACTGCCGTTGGGGCTGGGAACGCATAGTGCTATGTAACTTTGGAGGAGCAGCATAAGATCTTCTCCAAAAACTACATAACGCTTAATGGCACCACATCAAACACCAACAACTATGGGTCTTCAGATACCTATAAGAAAAGGCTAACTCAGAATTCCCAGCATGGACCTTATGGCAGAGCCTGCAAAGAGATCAAAGAGGCAAGACTTTGAAGAGGAAGCACAGAAAGGAAAAAGAGATAGAGAGTGACCGAGCAAGAGACTGGACAGGAGTAAATACCGGACTGGCTTTTACTCGACTGCTGAGAACTACAAGACATACAAGGATGCAAGAGTGTCACACAGATGCCGGAAAAACAATGAGAGTCCGACTCCAGCATCTTCACCCCGTCCAATGTTATTTCTGAGAGATTGTAGGTTGTGTACAGTTCTCTTCCTCGTCCATTGGCTGGTTCTGGCAGCAATACCAAACGTCCAACTCAACAATGTGCGAAGCCACAGCCTCCAGGACTAGAACAGCGTTCCACATTCCTAGACCAACTTGATCGTAGACCTCCCTGCCTCAAAGGGACAATTCACTGTCTGGCACACCAGTCTCTTTCATCCACCACACTCAGACATGCTTTTCCCATTTTGACAGGTGACTACATACCCGTGCTCCGGCATCAGCTTGACATGTCTTTGACAGGTTCCCCTCGAGTGGATAAGGTTGTGTCATGCAGTGCGCTGAGCAAGAGAGCAGAGGCCACCGAACTGACTCTGTATGATGGCTCATTCTGTCTGTACCCAGCCCAATGCCAAAATGACACTTGACGGCTACGTAACAGTTCCATCTTACCTAAACCAGCAATGCGTGACAGTGTTACTGCCTCAACCAGAATGACCAAGCTAAGCCAGGTATTAGCCTGCTGATTACATGCCAATGAAACGGAGGCTTATTCATATTGGATGTTTGAAGTGACCACATGTTTGCACTGGACTGTTTGGAATGCTGAGGTGGGATTATAGTCGGTCAGGTACTCTGGTTGTGCTGGAGGGCCAGCTGCACCATCGAAAACATACCCAATGCTGGTCAACCAGGTAAGCTTAATGAGCTCTTGGATTAGTGTAGGGCAGGGGTGCGTAACTCTGGTCCTGGAGGGCCAGTGTTCAGCACGGTTTGGTAATTACTTGCTCAAGCACTCAATCAAACTGATTACACTCATCTGTTAAATGCCAGCTTTAGTGGGGATGTTGTACGCGCAAGTGGAAGCACAAACTGTGCTGGATACTGGCCCTCCAGGAGTGGAGTTGTGCACCCTTGGTATGGGGTGTACATCTTGTACAGCTGTATACAGGTTGTCCACCACCATAGACCACCATAGAGTATTTCAAGCATTGTATATACATTTTACAATTATGTAATGCATGGAAGGAGGACAACCACAGAGACGGAAGGTCTTAATCCAGCATCAGTGTATTCACTGCATTCCCCTGAATCATAACCAAGAACATGTATTCACCACAAGCAACAATAAGGGCTAATTCAGGCTTGTGGCCTCACTGCGGTGTGCTGTAGAGAAAGCAGTGCTGTGATCCTTGCTGTTATCTAGGAGGGTCCTTCAGACTGATATTTAAGAGTCTCCTGAATGATGAAAGTCTGGCCCAGTCACTACCCTGTGTGGACACTTCCCCAGATCCACTCTGAGGCTTCTGACCAGAATCTGATGCTGAAGAGAGCACTCTCAGACCTTGCCTGTAAACTGGTATCAGAAACATTTATTTCCACCAGTGGGATCCATTTTAATCCTTCATTAATCCTATGGGATTAATGTACACAGGATCCGTATCCAGTCCTGTGTTGTCCAATATTACAAAGCCCATTCCTCTGTGTCGGATGCATCAGGCTTACTTCAGTCATTGACTCAGACTGCCAGGACATGCCAGAAGGAGCCCCCTACTGTAGCTGAGAATTTCTCCATCGGTAGGCTTCTTGCAGGCTGTTGGAAAACACTGAAGACGCTGGTATTTATTAGTGTCTCACAAAGTGATATGGTGTTTACCCCTTTCACATAGGGCATAGTGACCTTAGGCTCATGTGTGGCCAAGCCATTGCTTTCCCATGGAGATTTTTCATGGAGTGCCTTTATTGCTAAACGTTAGTGTCAGCAATGGTAAGGTTGGGTTTAGGGGGAGGGCGGTCACACTGGAGCCCATGCCACAAAGGGACTTCTGCCAAATGAGCTCCCTCATGATATTTTTTGGGCCTCTTGTGTTGATGCTGACACCACTGTACGTCAATAACTCTGAGAAACATCAAATTCTTAGGAACATACCTCCCCAGTTGGTTCCAATCTTATCCAGAGCGACTTACAAGGTTAATCATATTACAGGTGGGCCAATGTAGTGTTAGGAGTCTTGCCCAAGGACTCTTATTAGTGTAGCACAGCATAGTTACCCAGACCGGGATTCAAACCCCAGTCTCCCACGTGTGGTGGTGGCTACTTGGCGGGTAGTGGTGTTATCCGCTGAGCTACACCAACCACTAATTATTCCCCTTTTTTATTATGTATCACATCCACGGAAACCGTTTCAAAACAGATGCGAGATACACATTCATAACGTGTAGTTTAACATTAGGCCAACATTAGCAGGATTGGCATGCCTTCCTTGCAAACACCCCCCTGTTTCAGACATAATAACAGCAAGCAAACAAGCAAATGACATTGTCAGTTTTTATGAATTGGACTTTTTCTTATGGGGCATGCGTTCATTTTTGCTCTGACCCTTAGGAACGCCACTAGGCATCTGGATACATATGGACGTATAGTACTGTGGAAAAGTCAAAGAGAAAAGCCTTACATTAATTTACAGTCAATATTGTCTATGAGTTTTTCATTGACACAATAGCCATTCAAAATATAATGTAGCATGTGCTGCCCTAGGGGCAGAACAGAGGCTGGAAGTGGGATTGAGGGTTACAACCAGAATTTTGACTTCGTTACACAAAGCACAAACTCAAAGGTGGGGCCCACACGACTCTTGTGGCCTTACTTCTGTCTCTCATGTTTGACAATCTCCTCTTTGTCGCTTACTTAAGTTTCAGGCACCACCTCAGTGATGTTGAGGTGTGGGCTCAGGGCTGGTTACTCCATTGTTCTGAGAACACCAGCAGCTTCTTGGGCTCCTTTTAAATCATAGCCTTGAGGTGTCTTCAGAAGGTGGAAGGATGGACAGAAACATCCATGGACTTATGCAGAACTGAAGCAAGAGTGGAGCTTGATGTTCTGGGCTCTCTCAAAGATGAAAGCTTGAGGGATTGTTTGAAACTTCAGTCCACTCTCCTTTGCATGGTTGTTGAGGTCCGTAAGACGATGCACATTATCAGTGCAGTGTGTTGCTTCTGAGCCGGTTATGTAATTCTAGAGGAGAGGTGAAGGATAACACCGGCAAGTCCACCCAGCAGGTATTCTGCTTTTTGATGGCCAATTGAGTAAAGCTCACCCTCGATGCTGCAGCTCAGCTTGCTGGCTAGAGATCACATCCTCTCTGCTTTGGTCTGGCAGGAGGCTCTGAGAGGATTAGCAACCCTGGGATGTGAAAAGCACCACGCGCTGGCTTTTAGGGCTAAAGCCCATCAATTCCATTGGCCGCTTTACCCTTGAGCATCATTCCCCTGGGACATGCTTGGTTGATTACTGCAACATCCTGCAACGGCCTTGGCTTTCTTGAGCATGTGTGAAGAAAACAGACTGACCTGGATGAGCCTCACCTAAACAGTCCTTGAGGGGTCAAGACAGTGAAGACGCTGCATTGCAGAAAAGGGACTCAGTATGGAAGATGCCCGTAGATGTCTAAGATATGCCAGATATCCCATCCCAGATATGCAACATGGCCGCTTGAGAAAGTGCTGGCTTTCAGATCAGAGCCATTTCCATTCACCTCGCAGCCATGACACTAGCGCAGTCCTTCTGGACTGGTTCAAGAGGTTAAGGTTAACAGAGGTTGAGGCTAACACGTAGCTACTTCCGTTGACTGCTCTTCCCCCTCCGCACTTGAGAGAACTCACTAAGGGTCTGGGCAAAAGGGGAAGCCTGGATTCCCGCTGTGCATGAGTTTATTAGCCAGCTCGCATGCTAACAGAGATTAGCTCCCTCACCTGCAGCACAGCCTAGCTAATTACTCTACAGCCAGTCATTAGACTCAGCCCTCATTGGGCTTGGTGACCTCGCTTTGTAAGCACTAATAGTTGCCTGGTGATAATTAATCGGCTGCTTAGCATTTTTCCATTCAAAGCCCTTGTTTACGCTGCAGGGACACACAAAGATATCATCTCGGCCAAGCTGTTTTCGAACGTGATCGCTTGGAAATGTCAAGGCAGTTGTGAAGAACTCAATCAGAACGTTTTCTTTAATTATTGGGCTGCTTAAAGAGGCAGCTTCCTACAAAGCCTGGGCTAGTGCACTCTGCTTTCTCCTATCTCAGCTAAGAGATCCATCTTAAACCTTTCGCAGTCGTCTGTGATAAATGGACGTCCATTGCTGGCCAACTGATCCTCCTCTAGGCCTTCCATTTCATTTGTCTCCCAGGAATATTACAGGATGACGGGTGCTGTTGAGCAAGAGTGAAACAGGCTGCACCTGACCTCAGCTTAAATGGCTTTAGACAACAATGATGGAGAACAGACTCCCCAGCCCATTTATAGCCCGGTGTCCCATGAGGTCAGGCACTAAGCTCAGTGACTATAAACTTCCACATGGGAGCTCAAGCCCAACTTACATCACCTCTCCATCTCGAGCGCAAACCTGCTGACAGGACTGAAAACAAATGAAGCGGCGACTCAGACTCTCGGTCTCGCCCTGTTCCCTTCCCACCGAAGGCCGCTTTGTCTTCATTCACTCCGTCCATTTTCCCCTGACTTGCATTTCTCTTGATCATGACCCGGCACCTCGTTCATCCTCAGCTCGTCCTGTTCTCTATTCATTTGCCTCATTTATTTTCCCAACCCCTGCACTTACTGGCCTGCATCTCGGCGTGCTTCCTACCGCTTTCTGCCTCGCTTGAGCCATTCTCATTTCCATCTGGTTATATCATCCTCATTTCTAGCCTTCGCA
The DNA here is from genome assembly GCA_024036415.1 of Prochilodus magdalenae. Taxonomy (NCBI): domain Eukaryota; kingdom Metazoa; phylum Chordata; class Actinopteri; order Characiformes; family Prochilodontidae; genus Prochilodus; species Prochilodus magdalenae. Next base: position 104,994 of record JAMWET010005951.1, on the reverse strand, counting down.
GTCTTCTCCCGCGCTCCTCCACCCAATAATTTCTTCATCCCGCTTTATGCCCTGTCTCGTATCTGCTAGTGGAGAGAGAGGGGGAACGGAGAACGTACTGCCCAGTGGATCAAATGAAATAGAACTATATTGGCTGCGTGTTCACATTCAGGCTTGAGGGCCAATCTGTCAGAGGGAGCAGCACACACTGAGATCCTCACACATCCCTCACCGTCTCGCTCTGTCTTAACAGAAAGAACTCCAGTTTAGATCAATGGCCCCCTCCTTCTGAATCCCTTGTACTCTCGTAAACAGAACTTGCATGGCTAGCGGCGGTTGCTCTTCATTTGGAATCGGAACACATCCTGCCCTGCTTTGACCCATTTGTCTTTCTGTGGTGGCACTTAACCCTTTTGCCCCGTCTTGCGTTTTTGCTCATCACTTGTTCCTTCCACTTGTTTGTTGTCTCCGGGTCTTCATCGTTAGGGTCAGGTATGCTATCACCCATCTCACGGTTGTATAGATTTCTATTAACTGCACTGCACTGTGCTAGTATTCTGGCATTCTCATAAATATTCACCAGCACACTCGCCACACCAGCTGGCAGGGACTACGCACACTTCAAGCCAATTAAAAATGGCTGTTGTTGGGAAAACATGCTAAAGTCTTGTCTATGAGGGATTTACAGAATAGTTAAGTAAACCAGATGGCAGAACAACATTAATCGTAAAGACAAGGCTGCTGATTGGCCCCACGCCGTGACACTCTCCTGCTCTGTATAGTGCTTCATGTCAGTGTTTCAGACGGAGGACAAGCTTAGTCATAGACCTTTCCATTCTCAATGAAGAATCTCTATTTAGAAGGCTGAGGCTTAAGTCCAAGTGGGGTCATTTCAAAAGTTGGTTAAGGATGAGTCTGAGTCAAGTCATGAATCAATTACAATCATGTCCGAGTTTGGTGACAAGTCGGTTAAGTTTGAGCCTAAGCAAGTCCTGAGTCTGAGTAGAGCTTGCAAATCAGTTAAACTTGATTAGACACCGGTTAAGGGTCAGTCTAAGTCGAGTCACAACTCAATTAAGCCTGAGTCTGCACTGAGTCACAAGTTAATTAAGTCTAAAGTAAGTTACTCTCCCATTCGAGTCAAGCACCATGTCAGATAAGCTTGCGTCCTTGTCAAGGTAAGAAATGAAGTGTCTAGTGTGAGTCTGCATTGAGTCATAAGTCAGTTAGCTGAGTCACGAGCCACTTAACTGCATATCAAGTGACAAGTCAGTTAAGCATTAGTCTGAATTAAGTCACGAGTCTGAGTAGAGTCTACATCCATTTCAAGTTGCAAATTGGCTTGTTGCAAAAGAGCCTACATCCATGTCAAGTTGTTAAACCCGACTCTGAGTCAAATCAAATTGAATCCCGCAGTTAAGAGTGACTGTGTGAGTCAATTAGTCTAGTGAGAAGTCATTTAAGTGCGAGCCTGAGTCAGGTGAGCATGAGTCTGAATTGATTCACAAGTCAGTTCCGCAAGAATCGGAGTCAATCTGAATCAATGAGTCAGTGAGTCAGAGTCATAAGTCATTAAAACATACATCCAAGTTAAACCGCAAGTGGTTAAGGCAGCATCCATGCATAGTTTCAAGTCTTTCAAGGAAATGTTGTGTTCATGTTGAGTCACCAATCAGCTCAACCCACATCCGCCGAGTTGCAAGCCAGTTAAACTCATTCCTGACAAATCCAAGCCGAGTCACGAGTCAGGTCAGCATGTATCTCTAGTGCGACATACACTCTTGTGTACCCTTTCTGGTGTGGTAGGTGTGAAGATCTCAAACCCAACCTGATACAAATACATGCATCGCTACAGTGTTAACGCAGACAGAGCATAACCAAGCCAATGTGTTCAGTAAGGGGTCCAATCACTAATTGTTAAGCACAAATCCAAGTCGAGTCACGAGTCAGGTCAGCATGTGTCTCTAGTGCGACATGCAACTTCCCATCTTTGCTCTTGTGTACCCTTTCTGGTGTGGTAGGTGTGAAGATCTCAAACCCAACCTGATACATGCATCCCTACAGTGTTAATGCAGACAGAGCACAACCAAGCCAACGTGTTCAGTAAGGGGTCCAATCACTAATTGTTAAGCACAAATCCAAGTCGAGACACGAGTCAGGTCAGCATGTGTCTCTAGTGCGACATGCAACTTCCCATCTTTGCTCTTGTGTACCCTTTCTGGTGTGGTAGGTGTGAAGATCTCAAACCCAACCTGATACAAATACATGCATCCCTACAGTGTTAATGCAGACAGAGCATAACCAAGCCAACGTGTTCAGTAAGGGGTCCAATCACTAATTGTTAAGCACAAATCCAAGTCGAGTCACGAGTCAGGTCAGCATGTGTCTCTAGTGCGACATGCAACTTCCCATCTTTGCTCTTGTGTACCCTTTCTGGTGTGGTAGGTGTGAAGATCTCAAACCCAACCTGATACATGCATCCCTACAGCGTTAATGCAGACAGAGCACAACCGAGCCAACGTGTTCAGTAAGGGGTCCAATCACTAATTGTTAAGCACAAATCCAAGTCGAGTCACGAGTCAGGTCAGCATGTGTCTCTAGTGCGACATGCAACTTCCCCTCTTTGCTCTTGCGTACCCTTTCTGGTGTGGTAGGTGTGAAGATCTCAAACCCACCCTGATCACACAGCATCGCTATCAGTGTTCATGCAGTACTAGAAGCACATAACCAAGCCCAAACGTGTTCAGTAGAGGGCGTCCAATCACTAATTGTTAAGCACAACTCCCCCACCCCCAAAAGTCGAGTACACTGAGTCAAGGTCAGCCATGTGCGTCTCTAGTCGCGACATTGCAACTTTAGAGCTTCTTTGTCTCTTGTGGTACCCTTTTTCTGGTGTGGGAGTGGTGAAGATCTATAAACCCGAACCTGATACATGCATCCCTACAGCGTTAATGCAGACAGCGCACACAACAAGCCAACGGTGTTTTCAGTGTAAGGGCGTTCACAATCACTAATTGTTAAGGCACAAATGCAAGGTCGATATCCACGAGGTCAGTCCAGTGTTATAGCAACTTGTCCCTCTAGTGCGAACATGCAACTTCCCCTCTCTCTTAGCTCTTGCGTACCCTTTCTTGGTGTGGTAGGTTTGAAGATTTCAACACCCTATATCCTGATACACTGCATCCCTACACAGTGTTAATGCCAGACAGCGAGCACAAAACAATCCAACGTGTCAGTAAGGGGTCCATCTAACTATTGTTAAGCCACCAATGGCAAGTTCGAGTCACGAGTCAGGTCAGGCACCGTGGTGTCCAGACTGTCCCTATGTAGCCTGATTTGCGACACCCCATGCACATCTTCCCCTCTTTGCTCTTGACGTACACACCTTTCTGGGTGTGGTAGGTGTGGAATGACCCTTCACCTGTCACGACCACCAAAACTGTGCATTACCCCATCAGGTAATACCACTGATCACGCCGTGTAATTTGCCACCGTTCACCCCAAGAGCGTATCAACCAGACCCGCCCGTTATTCACACGTGTTATCAGTAATGTGTGGTCCCACATACACCCAACTTAAATGTACCACCTGCAATCAAATCACAAAGTTCGCGTCAACGACGTCCACGGTCAGCATGGTGTCTCTTATTGCGACCTGCAACTCTTCCCATCTTTCGCCTCTTTGTGTACCTTGCTGGTCGTGGTAGGTGTGAAGATCTCAGACCCAACCTGATACATGTCAATCCCTACAAAACGTTAATGCAGGACAGATGCATAAACCAAGCCAACGTGTTCATTAGGGGCGGGTCCAATCACATAATTGTTAAGCACAATCCAAGTTTGAGTCCCCGAGTCAGGTTCAGCATGTTGTCTCTAGTGCGAGTATGCAACTCTCCCCTCTTGGCTCTTGTGTACCGTTTCTGTGATGTGGTAGGTGTGAAGATCTCTAACCTTTATACCTTGATACAAAATACATGCCTCGCTTACAGTGGTTAACGCAGACAGCAGCATAACCAAGCCAATGTGTTCAGTACAGGGTCCCAATCACTAATTGTTAAGCACAATCCAGCGCCACGAGGACCACGAGTCACGTGTCAGCATGTGTCTCTAGTGCGACATGCAACTTCCCATCTTTGCTCTTGCGTACCCTTTCTGGTGTGGTAGGTGTGAAGATCTCAAACCCAACCTGATACATGCATCCCTACAGCGTTAATGCAGACAGAGCACAACCGAGCCAACGTGTTCAGTAAGGGGTCCAATCACTTGCAAGCTATTCCTATATGTGTGTAAGAGATTGAAACAGCATCACATGATCTATGTGTATTGCCTCTCATCTGGCCATTGTCATGCTTCATATAGTCAGACGTGAAGTCATAGACCATCAGACCCTGTAATAAATTTCCCGACATAGCGAGCCCACATGGAGCTGTTAAGGGTCCTCGTAAAGAAAGCCTCAGGTATAAAGACGCAGAGGCTGTATTTCAGCGCCCCCCATGTGACTGGTCATGCACACTTCACTGAGCACCTTCATAAATGTTGAGTGAGCAATTTCCATAATACTCATCATCATCACCCCACCCTCCCTCGCCCCGGACTGCACCCAGCACTGTTCGTCCGTAACTGCCGGTTACGCCTCACTGATTTAAAGCACACACAATATGATTATGAGGGAATTTAATAAAACGCCACTACCCGCCCGTCCCCGCGACTGCGCTTTACCACCCACCGAAAAATGATATTAGCCGAGTAGCTCACGCCGAGGGGTTTTAAATTACACCCCACCTGTCACTTGTTCCAGGCTGTGCTAGCACATGATATTAGGGCAAACAAAGGCTGGCATGGGCCCGAGGCAGCTGGGGACCAGGCGACGGTAAACACAGAAAAGGCATTTCACCAGGGTCTCCCTCGAGACCGGGACGTAGGAAATGATTTGGCAGTTTGAATTAAGAAGCTAAGTTCAGCTGAATGGGTGGAAGCCCAGAGTCATTAACAGTGGTAAACCAAAGTTATGTAATAACTCAGAGATTATGAGTATGAATAGGATAAGCACTGATACACTGATCATCCAATAGAACAGCTGCACCCAGAAGGAAGTGTGGGATCGCAGGGCGGTTGGGAAGGAAGATAAAGGTTACCAGGATCAATCACTGATGATACATTTAGTATAGAAATGGGGACAATGTTTATTGAGCTACACATACAGAAGTAATGGCACCGTGGTTAGTAATGCACTGCGTCAGATCTCCCAGCATGGAGTTGTACAGGTTCCTAATGGTGTCCTGTGATAATCCACTCCATGACAGTCTGGCACAACACCTCTGCAGTCTTCACGCTCATTGCGGTGGTAACGCCTGCATGTTTCTGAGGGTCTTTCTCAGATTATTGTTTATTATTTTCAGAAATTCAGGTGTAGATTCTGTAATCTGCTGTTCTCTCACAGCACAGTCCCAATCTCACTGATCAGTCAGGGTCTGTAACAGCAACCCAGCTCACATCCACTTTCTCTGTTTCTCTTTTTCTCTCTCCTCATGCTCTCTCTCTCTCCTCTGTTTTTCTTTCCTTTGTCTCCATTTTTCTTTACATGTTCTCCATGTTTCACTTCTCTCTCTCTCTCTCTCTCTCTCTCTCTCTCTCTCTCTCTCCCTCTCTCTCTCTCTTTCCCTCCCTCTCTCTCTCTCTTTCTCTCCTTCTCTCTCTCTCTCTGTTTCTCCTTCTTTTTGCTTTTTTTCTCCATCATTCTTTTGTTTTTCTGTCTATTCCCCTCTCTTTTTCTCTCTCTCATGCTCCCTATCCTCTTTTACTTACTTCTTCTTTCCATTTTTCTTTTCATGTTCTCCATGTTTCACTTCTCTCTCTCTCTCTCTCTCTCTCTTTCTCTCAAGCACTCAATCACTTATTGTCTTTCCCCCTTTCTCTCTCACTCAATCTCTCTCTCTGTTTCTCCTTCTTTTTGCTTTTTTTCTCCATCATTCTTTTGTTTTTCTGTCTATTCCCCTCTCTGTCTATTTTCTCTCTCTCCTGCTCCCTATCCTCTTTTACTTACTTCTTCTCTCCATTTTTCTTTGTTCTCCACTCTCTCCCCATCTCTGTCTGTGTGTATTTCTCTCTATTTTCTCTCTCTCTCTCTCTCTCTCTCTCTCTCTCTCTCTCTCTCCCTACCTCTCTCTCTCTTTCTCTCCCTCTCTCTCTCTTTCTCTCAAGCACTCATTCACTTATTGTCTTTCCCCCTTTCTCTCTCACTCAATCTCTCTCACTTTCTGTTTCTCCTTCTCTTTCTTTTCTTTCTCTCTGATTATCTCGTCATCTCTCTCTTCCTCTTTCCCTGTGTCTCTCTTTTTCTGTCTTTTTCATCTCTTCTTCTTTCTTTCTTGCTCCCTATCCATTTTTCTTTCTGTGTTCTCTCTTTCTCATCCCATTTCTCTCTCTCTCTCTCTCTCTCTCTCTCTCTCTCTCTCTATATATATATATATATATATTTTTTTTTTTTCTCGTTCTCTCTTTGTTTTCCTTTACAGTCTTGCCCTTCCTCTCTCTGCCTCTCCTTCTTTTGGTTTTCTTTCTCTCTCTGCCTCTCCTTCTTTTGTTTTTCTTTCTCTCTCGATCTCTCGCTCACACACACACTTATGTTTAATGGCTGTTGGGGCTGGGAAGTAACTGGCGGGAGGTCTCTGACCTTTTGCAGAGTACCGTATGTGTTGCGCCCTGTCTCGCTCCTCCATCTAACTTTGCCTCGGAATAATTTCCCCACCCTCCCTATGCAAAGTTAAGCCACTAGAAGTTCCCAATGCGGAGCTGAAGGCCTGCTTGCAGCTCTGCGGCTTTCGGCCACTGTGCATACGCTCTATCGATCCGTCAGACTGTCCGTGAACCTCTGACCGCTGACGCTGTCAGCACATTACTGCGGTGTCAACGGCCTTTTTCACTCCAGTGCTTTTGGGTTAAATAGGCAGCCTGTGTTTATGTGTGAAGTCATTGTGCTAATGCGTCTATGAAGACAGATACACCTGTTAGCCTTTCATGGAGCTGTTTGTATTTGTTTTGCTCCCAGTGTAGTCATTATCAGTTGCCAGAGTAGCATGTCTCCGTAGCATGTCTCCGCTCTGTTCTCCGTTCGCCCTGTCAGTTTGCGAGGGCCTGTGCTTCCTCTGCTGGGTACGCAACCTGCCATGATGCCATCAGCTTTCTGTTTCTGGTGTCACTTTACTTCCCATCATGCTTCCCTTTCAGTTACTGTTCATCTCCATTTACTCCACTATAGTGCCTCCACCCAAAGGGAGTATGAAACCTGTCACTGCATTCTTGTAAACTTCTAGTCATGGAGTGCTGACAGGAGCCTGATCAGGGAACAGAAACTGCCATATCAGTTTGAATCTCTGTACGTCTGTACTGCTAGCTGGAATCCTAGCTCCAACCTTTACTGTAGTTCTGGCTTTAGCCCCAGCTCAAACCCTAATCCTGACTCCAGACTTAACACTAGCTCTTACATTAACCCTAGGACCAACCAGAACCCTACCTGGGACCCTATCCCTAGCTTAAACCATCCTCCTAGCTCCAACCCTACCTTACCCTAACCATCCCATACCTAGCTACCGATCAACCCTAACCCCTGCTCCTACCCTAACACTATCTCCACTATACCCCCAGCTCCAGCCCTAACCCTTCCTACCCTAACACTATCTCTAACCATACCCCTAGCTCCTACGCTAACCCTGCTCTACCCTAACACACTATCTCCCTTACCCCCCAGCCCCTAACTCCTGCTCCTACGCTAACACTATCTCCAGCCATACCCCTAGCTCCAACCCTAACCCCTGCTCCTACCCTAACACTATCTCCAATCCTGACCCCTAGCTCCAGCCCGTACCCCCGTTTCTACGCTAACACAATCTCCATCCATACCCCTAGCTCCAGCCCTTACCCCTGCTCCTACCCTAACACTATCTCCAACCATACCCCTAGCTCCAGCCCTAACCCCTGCTCCTACCCTAACACTATCTCCAACCATACCCCTAGCTCCAGCCCTAACCCCTGCTCCTACGCTAACACAATCTCCAACCATACCCCTAGCTCCAGCCCTAACCCCTGCTCCTACACTAACACTATCTCCAACCATACCCCTAGCTCCAGCCCTAACCCCTGCTCCTACCCTAACACTATCTCCAACCATACCCCTAGCTCCAACCCTAACCCCTGCTCCTACCCTAACACTATCTCCAACCATACCCCTAGCTCCAACCCTAACCCCTGCTCCTACTCTAACACTATCTCCAACCATACCCCTAGCTCCAACCCTGACCCCTGCTCCTACCCTAACACTATCTCCAATCCTGACCCCTAGCTCCAACCCTAACCCCTGCTCCTACCCTAACACTATCTCCAACCATACCCCTAGCTCCAACCCTAACCCCTGCTCCTACCCTAACACTATCTCCAACCATACCCCTAGCTCCAACCCTAACCCCTGCTCCTACCCTAACACTATCTCCAACCATACCCCTAGCTCCAGCTTTAACTCCTGCTCCTACGCTAACACTATCTCCAACCATACCCCTAGTTCCAAGCCTAACTCCTGCTCCTACGCTAACACTATCTCCAGCCATACCCCTAGCTCCAGCCCTGAACCCTGCTCCTACCCTAACACTATCTCCAACTCTCCAACCATACCCCTAACTGCAACCCTAATACCAGATCCAGTTCTAACCCTAGCTCCATCCCTTGCTAAAGCATAAACCCTTATCTTTTTATTAGCCTCAAACTTAAAGGTACCATAGATAGGGAAATTATGCTAGCATAGCTGAATATGGATAGTTTGCTACATAGAGCTGACATCCCACAAAGCTCAAACACTGTATGTCCTGTATATAAACACATTAGCAACCACCTGGGACTTGTGTTACCATAACAATGGCCCAGTAACCATGTAGCCCTGGGATTTCAGAGCAGCAGCTTTGTAAAGACGACAAAAGCTGAGTTACCTCTGACTATATAATTTGATAAGTACATTTATCTTTCGACTTATGAGAAAATAAAATCGATAAAGCTAAAGCTTCAAATATTGCTAATATGTGGAAATGATTTAAAAACTACTATGGATGATTGGGCAACTGTTCAGAACCAGTGTAGTTATGGAAGTCTGCACCAGTTTAAAGGATTCATTCTCTATGCACTTCCATATGAGACGGCTAGAGTAGGTTTCTATGCGGCTAAGTGCTTTTCTATCACTATGTACAGGGATCTAATCTGCCAAATCAGAAGAAACCCTCATCTGAGAGCTTGCCTTTCCACTCCCCTCAGATTACATTAGCTAACTCACTGGCGCTCTCATCCCCTCAGCGATCCTTCATCATTGGTTGGATGAGGTGCAGCTTCGGCTGGCAGGAAATTGGATCTCGCTCTTGTCAAAGGCTGCATAATTGACCTGGAGTTGGTCCCTGCTCTCCTTGTCACACCAGCAGGCCCAGAGCCCCCTCGACTAAATTACTTTAATTAAGAACCTTTGCAGAATTAAACGGCTGGGAGGGAGCCACGGCTCGTGCCACACTCGGTCCCGGTGTGACCTTCTGGCTGACATGAGCTCGGTTCCACCTCTTCCAGAAAGAAGGAAAGAGAAAACGTCTTTGTGCTTCCATCCTTAGTTCTATCCGTTTCCTTCCTATCAAGGCAAACGCCAGTAGAGCTCTCTGACAATGATGCGCATTAAAATGTATATGGCTTCTGTCATGCGACTCCTCTCGCCCGGGCCAAGGCCTGCCTGCAGCTCGAAACGTCCCTTCTGGTGCCAGAATATTTTCATTTTAATGATGTTTGTGCTGAAGATGGTGATGCATGTGGTGGATGGTGAGTTAAACACAACAAGTCTGGAGGATCCATGTACAGAAGGTGATTTAATGGACCCATATTGTTTATTTTTCTTGTATGTTATGTTTTTCCTGGAAAATAAAAACAATGATTTTAAAATTCCAGGCTGTTCCTGTGAGGTGTTTTCCACATATGCACTATAAGGACTATGGAGTGAGAATGTTTACCATATTTACATAAGGGTCAGTAAGGTGTTTCATGAGATGGGCCCTTTAATTGAGAGTATTATGTTTATCCTTTTGTGACATCACAAATGGATTCAAGCAGGCTCTTTCTGCTGCTTTAGCCTCCACGAGTGAATTGTATGCTGTGGGGACATGGAATTTTTAAATAACGGTCAGTTGGTTTACCATGACACAGGCCCTTTAAATGAGATACGTATTATGTGTAGCCTTAATGACATCACAATGGATTCAAGTAGCCTGTTTCTGCAGTGTGTTTTCCTTGTTTGGATTGTGTGAACAAAACAAAGGAGGTTTTTTTTTTTACCATATTTACAAATGGGTTGATTAGGCTTAACATGGGATAGGCCCTTTAAATTAAATAAGCATTGTGTATAGTTTTTGTGATGTCACAATGGATTCAAGTAAGGGTTTCTGCAGCTTAGCTTCCATATATGACGGATATGGCCTGGGGAGTGAAAGTGTTTACCATATATACATAGGGGTCAGTTAGGTTTTCCATAATGTGGGCCCTTTAAATGAGATAAGCACTGTGTATCGCTTTTGTGACATCACAATGGATTTTAGCAGGCTGTTTTTGCAGCTTAAGTCACATCAATTAACTATATGGCCCAGGAAAGTGTAAAACATTTAACATAACCCCTAGAGGTAATTATGTTTCCTATTATATGGGCCCTTTAAATAAGATAAATATTATGTACAGCTTTTGTGACATCACTATAGTTTCAAGCAAACTGTTTTTGCAGCTTAGCTTCTAAACATGGACAGTATGGCCTGGGGAAATGAACAAAATGTGCAAAGAGCTGGGTTAGGTTTTCCATGGTATGGGCCCTTTAAATGAAATAGGTGTTGTTTATAGCTTTTGTGACATCACAATGGATTCAAGCAGGCTAGTTCTGCAACTTAGCTTCCATACATGAACTACATGGCCTGGAGAGTGAAAGCCTTGTACATAAAGCTGGGGAGTTTTAATTGGCATGGGCCCTTTAATGAGGTAAGTCTTATATATATTGTTTTTGTGACATCACAAAAACCGATGAACTGAGGTAGGCTGTTTCCTGAATTATAGTTTTCTTATGTAGACCATATGGATTAGCGAGTAAAAATCTTTACAAGGTTACGTAAGGGTCACTGTGATTTTCTATGGTACTGGCCCTTTAAAGGACACAGGCAGCACATGTACATCCGCCGTCTAAGCCGCACTTGATGCAGCGGAGAGCGATTTCTGCTCGAGTGTTGTGGTTTTCTTGTTGACACCAAACCCAGCAGAGATAACTACAGATAACGGCACTGAAAAGAGGAAACCAGAGGGCCAGAGGTAAAAATGAGAGGAGTCCCTTGAGGTCAGTGAAAGAGAGAGAGAGAGAGGTAGCGGGGGGGCATACGAGGGTGAAGTGCAGATATCAGAATGGAAGGAGGATTTCTGAGAATGAAATAAAGAGAAGATGTATTGCTGACTTCTCTCCTCCTCCTCCTCCTCGCCTTTTCCTTCTCCTCCGACGAGAGCTGATAATCAGTTCTAATATTGCCAGGCCTGGAGTCAGAGCCTGCCCTGGTCGTGCTGGTCTGGAGGATTACAGCCCCGGTATCTCTCCAGCAACACCTGCTCCAGTGCTACATTTTCATCCATCCATCATTCCACTACAGCAGGAGACCTAAAGCCCACAGCTGCAGATGTGTTTGATTGCCGGGCTTCCAGTTTTGCTGAGAGCCCTTGGGGCCTCCTAGAGTGCCGCAGGTGTTCGCTGTTGAGAAAGGGGCAAAGGTCAGATCTGGTGATCTGTTGAGTTTTTAGTTGACACTGAGAGGCAAAAGTCATTTATTCTTAGTCAGGGGATCCCACCAGGATGCCCAGCCCATTTCTCACACGCTGTAAAAGTGCGATCAAACCTTCAGTGGTTTATAGAAAGGAGAGAAGTCGGGTCCATAGCCTGCATTCTGTTCTTGCATTGGAATTTTTGGTCCCCTGGATGTCCTCTGATACTATGCATGGGCTTCTGCCTATAGCCATGTTCTAGCTTCTCTTCATTCCTTAGAATTGAACAGGCTGTGTATTTTAAAGGACCCGTATCATGGAAATCCAAAGCTTTCTCGCTTGAGCTTGACACCAACATCAGTAAACATACTGCTCACTCCACAGGTCATGCAGTCCATGCACGTACCAAAAGCATCCACCTGTTAAGCCTGCAGTAACTGAGCTCCAGCCACCTGGGCTTACCACTGAGAGATTAAGGCAGAATACAAGGCAACCAATTGGATCAGGGGTCATTTACATACAACAGCAGCGTATAAAATAGCACTCATGGAATTATGCAGTCCACCTTACAGGCCTCCAAAATGAAACTGTCAGATAGAACAGCTTCCTTAACCTCCAATGGAGGCTGACATAACAAGATTCTATTGGTCTGTCAATCATGTATATTCACACAAATAAAAGGGAAACTATATATACTTTATACTGTGTAATAACTGTGCA
>JAMWET010005951.1:85000-90000 GCA_024036415.1 Prochilodus magdalenae | reverse complement strand
GGAGTGAACTTTAGGTGGAGGGCAGGGTGTAGTTTCTAACTTAGAGAGTGCTATACGCTAATACACTATAAATACTGTGTACTCAAAAGACATGTACATTGGGTTGGCCCACTGCTTTTATGGTTAACAAAGCCACCATTCCTTTCACTTCTTTATAACCCTCTAAAAGCTCTCTAATCACAAAGAATAAAAGTGGAAAGTACTCAGCTTTGGGGCGCATGAAGCTGGCTGGTGAAATTACATTACATTAGTAAAGGCATATCTACTGAAAGTGGATTTGTTGTTTAGCCTAACACACCTCTACCGATTGGTGGAGATGGCACAATCAGGTTGGTTTAAGTGCAACACCTTATTCTTTAAGATATAGTGACTCAAAATGTGCTCTACCAAAAAGAACTCTAAGTACCTGTAAACTTCAAAGTAAGGTGGAGTATACATTACAGCCTTTTGCCTTATATATAATCCATTGGGCACCAAAATGACCAGCCGAGGCATGGATTCTACATATCTGAAGGTGGCTTTGGGCACCAAAACATAGCAGCAGATCCTGTGAATGCTGCAAGGTGCGAGATGGAGCTACTGATCAGACTTATCATTTCAGCACATCCCAGGGATGCTAGATCGGATTGAAGTCTGGGGAACCCTGAAGGAAGGCCATTCCCAGCAGTTGGGCCTTATTGGTATCCTGCAGGGCAGCACCTTTAACCTTTTGTTATGTTCCACAAATCATTCTTGAACAATGCATCCAGAATAGCAGGTACACAGTATACCCTGCTAAAAGGTCAACTGCCCTAACTCAGCCCAGAAGAGAAATTCTCTACAGCTGTTACACTTTGATGAAACTTGCCTGCCCAACACCATGTTGCTGATGCATGGTTTGCACCTTCTCGGACTGCTGTCTGTAGGTACTCACCACCGCTGACTGAGATCAACCCACAAGCCTTGCTGTTTTGGTGATGCTCAGTCCCAGTCGCCTGGTCATAATGATTTGACCCGTGTTGAAAGTTGCTCAGGTCTTCATTCCTGCCCATTTCTTTGACATCCAACATATTGGCTTTGTGAATGGTGGTGGTTGACACCACTACCCACCAAGGAGTCACCACCACCACATGTGGGAGACTGGGTTTCAAATCCCAGTCTGGGGTAACTGCTGTGCTACACCAATAAGAGTCCTTGGGCAAGATTCCTAACACTACATTGGCCTACCTGTAATGGGACTAAGTCGCTCTGGATAAGAGTGTGAGCTAAATGCCGTAAATGTGAATCAACTGTTCACTAATATAGCCAATAATTAATAATCCGTATTATCCACTTCATCTGTGAGCATTTGCAAAGATTTGACCTTGTGTGTATCATGAGTTATTTAAAGATACTTCTGGTGCAATGTTTATGGGGCCATTTAAAGAGGAAATAAAGCCCCCCAAGGCCGGGCTTAACATAACAACACTTGTGCCACAGACTCTGTGGGCTTTGGTTGAACAGAGTACTCAGTGGTGCTGGAACAGCGAGCTCAATGGTGCTGCGCCCTGGCTGGCTGTGGATGCCTTTTCTGATGGGCACTTTAATGCACTCACTGCTTTCATCCAATTTCAGCCCTGGCTCCCTCTGGTGATCTTTTTATTTTACCTTTTCTCCCTTTATCTCTCTCTTATTCTCTCTCTCTATCTATCCATGTTGTCTCTTCTCACCACCAGCATTCTCACTAATGCTTCTCTGTTAGTTTTTATTACCTCAGGGAATTATATTACCGTATCCGAAACAACACACCACTAATATCCCCCCAGTCTATCCCAGATTCATGCAGCTTCGCTCCAATAAAGGACTAGCCAGCAAATAATAATAGCAATAAGAAGCAGTTGGCTTCATTGAGCAAGCTCTGAACATGCATGCTGTACCACCAGCATCACTTCAACTTTGGAAAGTAAGAAAAGCCTTTGTGGCCTAAACGACATGGTGGTTAGAGTTCGTGAGGTGCCGCACTGAGCAGTAGATCCTATTCACCACCTTGTTTATAATTGATAATTGATCCTAGTAATGATATTGTTTGTTTGGAGACCTCCCCCCTGACTGTGATAGCTCCCAGTCCTCACCCCTCAATTCCTATAGTTGGTCCTAATCACAACATCGTTCCTGACTGAGACTGGTCCTAATCACTATGTCATTTGTTGGCTATAACCACCACAGTCTTTCTTATGAGACATCTCCTGGACTGTTCTTGGTTTCAATCACTCAGTTTTATTGATCCTGAGATCATACCTCCCATTCCCTATTGTATAACGGGATCTTTATTAAGGGGATCTGCTCTGTGATCCTTTCTCAGAGGACTATTTTGAAATAGAACATCCTCTATGTACCACTCTGGGGAGGTCAGGACTTTGCACACAGATACTAGCATAGAACTCTGTTGGTGGCAATGCATAGAAGGCGACAAGAAGGATCTGAGAGAAAGGATAACTTGTCCATTGTCTGTGGAGTGATTGATTGATTGATTGATTGTTTGATTGATTGACTGGTTGATTGATTGACTGGTTGATTGATTGATTGATTGATTGATTGACATAATACCTCATAGTACCATGCATCAGCTTGTATACTTACTATGTCTTGAGTAAGCTGAGATAGTAAGTATCTCACAGTACTATGAGGTATTATGTCAATCAATGAATCAATGAATCAATGAATCAATCAATCAATCAATCAATCAATCAATCAATCAATCAATCAATCAATCAATCAATCAATCAATCAATCAACCAGTCAATTAATCAACCAGTCAATCAATCAATCAATCAATCAATCAATCAATCAATCAATCAATCAACAGATCAATCAATCAATCAATCAATCAATCAATCAACCGGTCAATCAATCAATTAATCAACCAGTCAATCAATCAACCAATCAATCAATCAAACAATCAATCAATCAATCAATCAATGTTTATTTGTATGGCGCTTTTTACAACCAAAGCAGCTTCATAGAAAATCAATTTGTTATATAAAAAAAGAAAAGAAAAAACACAGAGTTAATCTACAGACATTCAAAGGTAGGGGGGTGGGGGAACCGGGTCAAAGCCCCCCCGTGAGCAAGCCAGAGGCAACAGTGGCACGAAAAAACTCCTTTGAGTAAGGAAGACACCTATTATGTATGCTTTATAACACCTTCATAATGCATTCAGGAAGCCTTATGAATACAGGAGTCATGAATTGTTACTGGAACCTTCATGGCCTTTAAACATGTCTGGGAAACCATCACCACCTCTGTGAACACGCTGACTCAGTACATTTCTCCAGAACTCCAGTTCTGGTGTGGACATTTGGAAAAAGCCCCTTCAGGCTGAATTTAGCATAATCCAATTCATTCAAAATTTCAGGAGTGCATGAGGGTTCTGGGCCGGATCTGGTGGGCGTGTGTGCTCCATCCAGGTCAGACCATAAAGCTTTCATCACCATGACTACTTGTAGAAGTGCTGTTAGAGGTTAATCATCAACTTCTTTCTATTACGTGTGGACATCCTAATGTGCAATTAATGGTCCTGTAGAGGGCTTTGAATGTGTGCTAACAGGAAGTGTGCATGTGTGAGCATGCCTGTATTACACATTACTGTGCAGAAGTCAGAGACCACCCTTTATGTCTTAAACGTCCAGTCTATCAACTGACAGGAGTCGGAGAACTTTGCACACAGACACTAGCATAGAACTCTGTTGGTGGCAATGCATAGAAGGCGACAAGAAGGATCTGAGAGAAAGGATAACTTGTCCATTGTCTGTGGAGTGACCCAACGGCATTCAGTGAGGAGTGATGTCCTCCATGAGTCATTGTGCTAATGCCAGCACCATGGTAGACGGCTGCACAATGCTGGACTACATGCACAAGACTGCTCTAAACATCACATCAACCTCACCAAAGAGCGCAATGGTGTCGTGCCAGGCTGTTATGGTGATGGGTCATCTTCAGTGACGGGGTTCTGTTTTTGTCTTGTTGAAGATGACCAATGAATCCATGTGTGGAGGCACCATGGTCAGCAGCAAGCCCCATTAACAAAGATGGCGGCCCGACACCATACTGAGAGACACTACTTCTGTATGTGTAGCTCAATAAATATTCCCCATATCAGTCTCAATGTATCATCATGTATTCTTCCTGGTGATCTTTATCTTCCTTCCCAACAGCAGTTCAATCACACACACTGGACTTCTTACAAGCCTGCAAGTCCTGATAGGTCACCAGAACTGTCCCCAACCAGATGAACAGGGAAGCTGCTTGTGTTCCCAGAACAATGGCCTGCCCTGAACATCACTGAGTATGCTTGGGATTGCTTGGGCTATAAGAAGAGTGTTCCTTGGAGGCATGAAAGAAAAGTCAAAGGGTAGTCAAAATACAAACTGCTGAATATTATATAACTATATATTTGATTGTTGAGCTATCTGTGGTCTTGTTGGGAACGTATTGACTCTGCCTTATTTCCAGCCATTGAAAAACAGTGGCCTGAGCAGATGGCTGCTTTGACTGGAAGTCAAATAAATGAAGGGTGGTGTCTGGCGTTTATAGAGTTCTGGACACTGGCAGCCTAAAAGCCATTCATGCATGACATATCATGGCGGGTGAGAGATGGGGTCGCCATCTATCCATCTTAATGGGTCACATGCATCCCCGCTGATAGGGAAAGCATAGATTCTATAAAAACTTACTCTCTCCCAACTATGATGGAAAGGACTGTGGCCAGCAGGTTGAACACTGGAGAGAGACAGTGACTCTAGAGGAAGAGCTTGTTGAAGGCTGAGTAGCCACATTGACGTTCAGTTCAGTCTTGTTTCTCATCATGTGTAAATAAAGCTCTCTGGTTCACTCGCACTGGATGCTGGTGCGTGGGTCCTCAAGGTTTTCCTAGTCAGTGTGCTCGGCCCCTCCCCTGGCCGGGCAAATTTATGAGCATGCCAGAAATGCATAAGAAGAAAAGCAAACAGGCACGTTTTGCTTGTGCGCCTTTGTTTGCTCCA
>JAMWET010005951.1:50000-82500 GCA_024036415.1 Prochilodus magdalenae | reverse complement strand
GAGAGAGAGAGGGAGAGAGAGGGAGAGAGAGAGAGAGAGACCCTGGTATATTTCTCACTGTCCCTTGAGTGAAATGATTAGAGGATGAGCATGGCAGCATGAGGCTCATGATTATAAGGACTTGATCTGTAAGTGCATCCCTCTGTGCCCTCATCAGCCCCTTCTGTCTGTCTGCCTTTCTCTCTCTCTCTCTCTCTCTCTCTCTCTCTCTCTCTCCCTCTCTCTCTCCTTTCCTAATTTTAGCCTGTATCTCCATCGTTACTGAGCGTTGGTTTCTGGAAGTGAGAGATGGAGATGACGCCATTGGGTGTCAGAGTTGCTAGCAGTGCTTTGGAGCAGCCTGGCCTCTGCCAGTTAAAGGAACGTCGGAGTGTTTAAGATTAGAACACCAGAAATTGATTATTTCCAGGCGGAAACAGGGAAATCCCGTCTTCTACAAACAGCTCTACTAAATAAGGCTAACTGGTGTGTGCTTAATCGATACCATCCTAGAGAAGAGGTCCTCTGTTATTAACCTGTTTAAGCTCACACATGAAAAAAAAAAAATTTTCAAAAAAAAATTTTTTTTCAAAATTTCAGATAATAAATTAATGGAATAAATAGAATATTAAATAGGATATTTATATTAACACATTTCTCGACCAGCAATGGGCTAAGTTCCATGCATGACCACACGCATTACAACAGAAATCATTTAAATTATTTCATTCTTTATAAATTAAAAAATTAATAATAATAATAATTTTTAAAAAATTATATATACACACATATATATATATATATATGTATATATATATATATATATATATATATATATATATATATATATATATATATATATATATGTAATTTTTAAAAATTATTATTATTATTAATTTTTATATATGTATATGTGGCTAGACGAGGTACCCGGGGTCCTGTCTATGTGGAGATTGGCTTGCATGTTGTTCAGGTGAATCATAGACGCTAGGTATGAATGGGTTTAATTGTACAGGGTGTTTCCTGCCTTTCCTACCCAATGGGATAGACTTCACCACCCACCGGATTCAGGAGGATAGGCAGTTTATATGATTGAATGAATGAACAGATGCATGAATGACTGAATCAACGGACCAATGAATTTCTGTAATGGCACCATGCCAAGATGAAACCGTTATCTTTGCTATTACCTAGATTTAAAACTCCCCTTTTTCTTTGCTGCTCTGCAATAACTTAGGAACAGTACCAACTAAGTGTGAGATAATAGCTGCGTTATTCTATAAGGTGTCCTGAAACCTGCTGGCAGGCAGTGGTTTTAGACTTGGGAAGCTCCCTGGACAAAACGGAGTCACCTCTGTGATGTTCTGGGGGTGTTTTGATCATGTGGAATTGGGTTCTCTGGTTGAGGTGAGAGTAATCATCTTACCGAGAAACAGAACACCAACATTCAATCAGCATTTTGTTGCATAGTGCTTCTTACAACTCACTTTATCTCAAAGCAGCTTTGCAGAAAAGCAGTTTATGGAAGGATCAAAAGGATAAAGGAAGGGAATCTGGGTCCTACCCCCAATTAGCAAAGGCAACAGTGGCAAGGAAAAACTCCCCTACAGTAAGAGTAAGAAACCCAGGCTTAGGAGAGGAACCCATCCTCCTCTGGTCGACCCCGGATGAAGAAAGAATGACACAGCTAATGAGATCTTAGGACAGGATAAAACAAAGGAGCTTGGTGCTTGGACATCTCCTCCTGTATTCTAACCCTGTATTCCAAGCTGTTGCATTCACAGGGCTGCAGATGCGATTGATTGGCGTGATGAACTTTCAGTAGCATTTACCATCCAGACTGCACAACCCCCAGATTTGACTCCTCTCAAAGCTCAGTGGGACTATCTGGAAGAACCAGTGAAACACCAGGGAGGGCGTCCACCAAATCTGTTCCAACTGCCCAATTCCTTGATGTAGGAGTGGCTGAACACTGATGCGGCCTACATCCAGAAACCCGTCCAGTCCATGACAAATTGAATGACACCTGGTATTTGTGCTTGTGGATGTATTACACGCTATGAGGTGCAATGTTTCCTTTTTCTTTTTTCAAATTTTCCACATTTTGAAAGCACTAGCTCCTATATTGCATGGATGTTTGATAATGAATGGAGAAAAGGGAAATGCTTCAAAGCCTCCCATTAGTATACAGTCAAGTGCAATCGGTTGGGTGCCCCTGTTCAAATCCCAGCTCCAATACCTCACATATATTAGTGGAGAATCTCACCTGTAACAGCAAATCAGTGTTCAGTCTCTCTGGCTACACACGCATACAGTACACAAGACTAATTAGCATTCCTGGGTTCTTGTGTACACATGGCATTTAACACTGCACAAACGATCTCCTCCCCCCCCAGTGTACGGCTGTTATACACAGTGATTATGTATGTGCGTGTGACCTTTGCCCTCGTTTTTTTCCACCTGCTGTAGCAATGTTCCGTCACTTCCAGCTCTGTTTGAGTAGACCTAATAAAAGGTTATAGAGGTTCCAAACACAGATCACACAGCGCTTGAGCATCGGGTCACAGCCTTACCTTCCTCGAGGTGTGAACATAATGGTCCGGAGCATGCCTGGTAAAAAGATATGAATGATATTATTCCATATCCTGCAGGTACGGGAGAATATCTGATTACTCACACCTCAGATGCTGTTTATTCCCGGGGGCTGCGCTTCTTTAGAGCACTTTTCAATAGTCGTAGTTGAATATGAATGACATGAGATCTTAAATCTGTCAGTAGGGAAATGGCTGGTTTGGCAGGGTGAAGAAAAGCTCCTTTCTCTCGAGCACTCTACTATTAATTACTTCCTTTGTTCTCTGCCGCAAAGTGCACTCGCATCTACTGGAGTACATTTTCTCCAATAACCGAACTCTTTCCTCTGAAATAACAGCACTTCCTCTTGAGTATAGTGTTTGGTGCCTCTTTCCACCACTGTGTACATGGAGCTCGATGACCTCAACCGTTCGGTGCAGGCAAGGAGAAGGGTATAGTGCACTGCAGCAGGGCTAGCATCTGTGAGGCTTCAAAACAGGATCTCTATATCATCACTGTCCAAAGAAAAACAGGTATCTCAAAAATGGCAACTTTACAGGAGAGGCCAAAAACCTCATTTCATTTGAATGGAAGTCAATGGAACCAGACGTCTTTTCAAGAGGTTTTGGGTCATTTCTATTGGTCCTTTCTTCATGAAATCTCCACACAGTGTAAACAGCAGCTCATGTGATCAAATGAGGCATAAAAGTGAAAATCAACAAAAATGGAGATACATGTTTTTCATTGGACAGCGACGATATGCATTCTTATAATCCACATACTCTATATTCACAGCCATAGTTTCGGGCCTTGAGGTCATTTATGGGGAGCTGTCAGGTTGGGCCAATTATACCACTCGAACACCTGTTCCACCAAGTCCTAGTTTAGAACTAGCTGAAAGATGGGGCAAAGCGCTGGCTGCCGGAATCTACCAAAGCACCTGACAGCACCATCATTTCACATGACCCTTATATGGAGTAAGCTAATCTAGTATCGGCTAAATTAGGCTAAGGTGTAGGAGGTTGCTCTTGAGTAATGTGGTGCCGAACGGCATGGGGTCTCTGTTTCAAGGCCTCGTAGATCAATGAATGGATGCCTTGATGCCAGCACATTTGGGTAGCACTTTACTTAAAGCAACTTATTTTGCATTTTGGTGTTTTTTCTTCTTTCTTTGATTTATCATCTTTTAAAACTGTATTTTTGCAGAAGGTTCATTCAACCTTCCAAACACTGTTAAGGACAACGTTAGTTATGTTGTAGTTTAAGTCTCTTGGGGTTAAAACTCTTGTTCTGGCACTCTTGTTCTGGAAAAACGTAATTTCATTTCACTGTGTACTTGTACAGAGCTGTAATGACAATAAAAGCCACTTGACTTGACTTCAATAATTGATATAATACACCAACTTAATAACTTAATTCTTAAAGTGTTACACAAAATTCTAGCTGAACCCAATCAAATAACCTGAACCCGACTGTAGCCCAGCTAAAGTCTGTCTGAAGGTGACTGTAACTAAATTTTGTGCGACCCCGACTGTAGTCCAACTACATACTGTCTGAAGCCCAATGAAATTTTCTCTGATCCTGAATGTAGCCCAACAAAAGTCTGTTTCACTGATATTTTTCCTCACTCATACTATTGGAGAAAGCATAATTGATATATATACCAACTACTTAATAACTTGGTAAACTTCCTAACATCTTCCTCACAGCGACTGTTGAATTTACCCTCCAACACAATATTTGTTACATATGATATAAAGCAAAATAGGAGAAAGTGCAAAAAAGACTGTATGTCAAAGCATATTGTAAAGCCGGGTCATTTTTACAGTATTTTGCCTGTCCAGAAATTAGACATTTATTATTATTGTAAAAAATTAATGAAGACTTCAATTATGAAAAATGTCTGTTGCTAATATAGTACTCCATATTAATATCATCTAAAAGATGTACACTTTATGAATTTAGTGGGGAGTTGTTGTCAGCCTGGGCCCATTATACCATTCGAACACCTGTTCCACTAAGTCCTAGTCTAGAACTAGCTGAAAGAACTAGCTGTCCAGAAATTAGCCGTTTATTATTATTGTAAATTACAGGGGTTGGACAATGAAACTGAAACACCTGTCATTTTAGTGGGGGAGGTCTCATGGCTAAATTGGACCAGCCTGGTGGCCAATCTTCATTAATTGCACATTGCACCAGTAAGAGCAGAGTGTGAAGGTTCAGTTAGCAGGTAAGAGCACAGTTCTGCTCAAAATACTGCAATGCACACAGCATTATGGGTGACATACCAGAGTTCAAAAGAGGACAAACTGTTGGTGCACGTCTTGCTGGCGCATCTGTGACCAAGACAGCAAGTCTTTGTGATGTATCAAGAGCCACGGTATCCAGGGTAATGTCAGCATACCACCAAGAAGGACGAACCTCCACCAGCATCACGTAGTGACCTGGCCACTATCCTGCAAGAAGAATGGCTTAAAATCCCTCTGACCACTGTGCAGGACGCAGTATATGTCATTCCCAAGACCAACTGACGCTGTATTGGCCGCAAAAGGAGGCCCTACACCATACTAATAAATGATTGTGGTCTAAAACCAGATCTTAATGACCTTAATTTCTAATGATCCAAGTACACTTCAAGTAAGTTCAAGAATTAGTGCAGGTCCGTGATTACTCCCACTGATTCTGGTGATTACAGTGCCTGGTTTACAGCACAAACCAACCTGTTGATGGCAAATCACTTTAAACTGAAGCTCACCACAACAACAATTGCACTGCCATTCACAATGTCAATTACTGTCCCATAGGCAGTATCGATGGCCGCAGTGACAACTCCTTCTGCAAACACTCACTGACAGTCAGAATCATCAAGGAGAGTCAGGGAAGGCAGGCACTGATTGGGAGGCTAAGAGAAGCCTATGCGTTGTTGCGAGGAGGAGCTAAACACCTCCGAATGGCATGTGACTCAGCAGTGCAAACGCGCCCACCTCTGGTCCATTTTAGGAGGATGGGGGATGGATTCACCTCGCTGTGCATCTAGAGACAGCTGGCTTCCAGACGAAAATTGCACAAGCTGCCAAACACAGGCGGAGAGCCTGTCTGAACCTGACTGTAGCCCAACAAAGTGTGGTTAAAACCTAACACCGACCCAAACAAACAAAAATTCTGACCAAGCCAACTCGTGCTCCACAAAACTCTGGCCAAACCGGACTATAGCCACATCCAAATCTCTCTTAACCTAACTCCAGCCTGACCCAAGTCTGTCTGAATTCAACTGTTGCCTGACACATTTCTATACTACCCCAATTGCAGACCTGCATAGTTCTGTCTGGACCTAACAATAGCCTGTCAAAATTCCACTGTAACCAGAGCGTAGCCCAAATGAAGTCTGTATGAACCTGCCTGAGTCCAATCAAATTGTCTGAAACTGATTATAGCCCAACTAAATTCTGTCTGAACCTTAATATTATACAACTAAACTCTGTCTGAAGCAGACTGTAGCCCAACTAAACTCTGTCTGAAGCAGACTGTAGCCCAACTAAACTCTGTCTGAAGCAGACTGTAGCCCAACTAAACTCTGTCTGAAGCAGACTGTAGCCCAACTAAACTCTGTCTGAAGCAGACTGTAGCCCAACTAAACTCTGTCTGAAGCAGACTGTAGTCTAACTGAACTCTGTCTGAAGCAGACTGTAGTCTAACTGAACTCTGTCTGAAGCAGACTGTAGTCTAACTAAACTCTGTCTGAAGCAGACTGTAGTCTAACTGAACTCTGTCTGAAGCAGACTGTAGTCTAACTAAACTCTGTCTGAAGCAGGCTGTAGTCCAACTAAACTCTGTCTGAAGCAGACTGTAGTCCAACTGAACTCTGTCTGAAGCAGACTGTAGTCTAACTGAACTCTGTCTGAAGCAGACTGTAGTCCAACTAAACTCTGTATGAAGCAGACTGTAGCCCAACTAAACTCTGTCTGAAGCAGACTGTAGCCCAACTAAACTCTGTCTGAAGCAGACTGTAGCCCAACTTAACTCTGTCTGAAGCAGATTGTAGTCTAACTAAACTCTGTCTGAAGCAGACTGTAGTCCAACTAAACTCTGTCTGAAGCAGACTGTAGTCCAACTGAACTCTGTCTGAAGCAGACTGTAGCCCAACTAAACTCTGTCGTAACCTGACTGTAGCCCAACTAAACTCTGTCTAAAGCAGACTGTAGCCCAACTAAACTCTGTCTGAAGCAGACTGTAGTCTAACTAAACTCTGTCTGAAGCAGACTGTAGCCCAACTAAACTCTGTCTGAAGCAGACTGTAGCCCAACTAAACTCTGTCGTGACCTGACTGTAGCCCAACTAAACTCTGTCTTAACCTGACTGTAGCCCAACTAAACTCTGTCGTAACCTGACTGTAGCCCAACTAAACTCTGTCTGAAGCAGACTGTAGTCTAACTAAACTCTGTCTGAGACAGACTGTAGTCTAACTAACCGCTGTCTGAAGCAGACTGTAGTCTAACTAAACTCTGTCTGAAGCAGACTGTAGCCCAACTAAACTCTGTCTGAAGCAGACTGTAGCCCAACTAAACTCTGTCTGAAGCAGACTGTAGCCCAACTAAACTGTGTCTGAAGCAGACTGTAGTCTAACTGAACTCTCTCTGAAGCAGACTGTAGTCTAACTGAACTCTGTCTGAAGCAGACTGTAGTCTAACTGAACTCTGTCTGAAGCAGACTGTAGTCTAACTAAACTCTGTCTGAAGCAGACTGTAGTCTAACTGAAGCAGACTGTAGTCTAACTGAACTCTGTCTGAAGCAGACTGTAGTCTAACTGAACTCTGTCTGAAGCAGACTGTAGTCTAACTGAACTCTGTCTGAAGCAGACTGTAGTCTAACTGAACTCTGTCTGAAGCAGACTGTAGTCTAACTGAACTCTGTCTGAAGCAGACTGTAGTCTAACTGAAGTCTGTCTGAAGCAGACTGTAGTCTAACTGAACTCTGTCTGAAGCCGACTGTAGCCCAACTAAACTCTGTCTGAAGCAGACTGTAGTCTAACTAAACTCTCTCTGAAGCAGACTGTAGTCTAACTGAACTCTGCCTGAAGCTGCCTGAAATTCTGTCTTACTGTAGCCAAATAAAAATGAATAAGACGTCTTCGTAGTCTGGAGCTTGATTGGAAAGTGAACAGTTTGTCTCCAAATGGAAGACAGCAGCTATTGTAGCTCATAAAAAGGGTTTACTGGGTTTGTGTTAGTCAGAGCACTTAAATCTAAAGGCAAGAGTGACAGAATGAGGCGGCATACTGCTGACCGGCTATAACCCTACACAGAAGAGTGAATTTTCAGTCGGACAGATTTGCAGGTTTGGAGATGTTCACGTAAGAGGCAAAACGCTCTTTGTTCTTAAGTAATAGATGGTTACACAGGTTCCTTCTTTCTTCCCCGGATCCTCAATTAAACTTCCCAGGAAAGGTAGATCTTTCCTCTGTTACTGGCCTGAACCTTACTGCCTGCTCATTCACTTAATGCTTCTGTCTCATGAATATCACCACGGATATAATGTCTACTGCTGTCTAACACAGGATAATAACCAGCACTCAGATCATTTCAGTGTCTCTTATGAATTCCCATTAGTGGGGGCTGTGTGATTTTACTTCACCTCTGAGCAGTCTCCTTCTGCTCCACCTAACATGATGACCAGGTTTTCTCCTACAACCCCGTAGGAGAAAACCTGGTCATCATGTTAGGTGGAGCAGAATGAGACTAGGGTCTGTGATTGGATACTAACCGAACCATGTGCTGTGGCCTAAACTGTGATCGAAGGGATGGGGGCCGGGGTCTATTTACGTCAGCAGTAATGCTACGTAGGTGCTCTAATGAAAGCATGCTCCTTCTTGCACAGTGCCTAGGGTCAGGACTCTGATGGCATCAGACAGGCTTCTCCGACAACATGCTATTAGAAACTCACAGGGAATGGAATGTCCCTAATTTGGGACACCACCTACAGTATGGGGGACATTATAGAATGTCCCTATTGTCCTGTCATTCATTCAAAGTTTTTTTTTTCTAGGCTGAATGAAGCTAGTTAATTTGCTTCATGATGTAATTTGTTTCCTGTTGGACCATCAAAGCATGTTTTACAGCGTAGGCTAATGTTATTTATCAATTTGCACATTAACCCAACTAAAGAGACCTTTCAGAGCTCAGGTAAATGAATATATTTACATTTACATTTAAGGCATTTAGCAGATGCTCTTATCCAGAGCTACTTACAACCGTGCTTAGTGTTCCGTTGGATAATATTCCAGCTAGTAGAGGAAGAGCCTAAAACCCAACGCGAGCTCAGACACTGCCCGAACAGGGGCCAGTGCTGGTACCTAGAGATTAATACACAGACATAGAGCAAGTAAACCATTACCTGGCAACCCCAGCCCAGTGCTCATTCCTATAGAGGAGAAAAGGTCATTATAAGGTCAACACAATACACACAACTTACACCTCTACTAGAGCTCACTCACTGAAGTGCATTACGAAGAGATGGGTCTTCAGTCTGCGTTTAAAGAACGCGAGAGACTCCGCTGTTCTGACGCCCAGTGGGAGTTCATTCCACCATCTGGGAGCCAGGACAGAGAAGAGTCTGGACGCTTGTCTTCCATGTGTCCTCAGGGATGGTGGTTCGAGACGAGCTGTACTTGAAGCACGAAGGGCTCGAGGTACAGCTCGACTCTTCGCCATTGCCATAAGGTAGGGAGGCGCTGGTCCATTCTTGGCTTTGTAGGCCAGCGTCCGAGTTTTAAATCTGATGCGGGCAACAACAGGAAGCCAATGAAGGGAGTGCAGCAGTGGAGTGACATGGGTGAACTTTGGAAGATTGAAGATGAGACGGGCTGCAGCGTTCTGGACAAGTTGCAAGGGCCTGATGGCCCGCAGAGGAAGACCAGCCAGGAGCGAGTTGCAGTAGTCTAGCCTTGAAATGACCAGAGACTGGACCAGCAGCTGGGTGGCTTCCTGAGAAAGGAAGGGTTGTATCCTCCGGATGTTGTAGAGGAGGAATCTGCATGACCGTCACTGCTTAGTACAGTAGTAATGCAAAGCCATTTAAATACCAGCTACTGCCCTGTTATGGGCTACACCACAACGTGCTCTGGGATATATATTCATATTCATCATAACTACTGCTTACTCATGTCGTAATAAGCAGCACATGTTAATTGCCAAGCACAGACGTGTTCAGGCTTACTGCGCTATTTATACAGGTTTTATAAAGCCCTAATAAACTGTGTTATTAATAGACATGCTGTGTTTTCCCTGTTTGTGTAGCGTGAATACGTGTTTATGTGAGACAGTGTATGGCCGAGACACTGCGTACCTGTTTTATTAAAACCCCACCCTCCGCTCCCTCGCCATGGCAACCAAAGGACACACAATGGGTACCTGTCGCCTGGCAACGTAGCCTGGTATCTCCACGGCGCAAGCTGTTTGGCAGAAAGCACAGTTTAACAGAGAGCGCGAGAGATACCCGCTGACAGACAGGAATATTAGTGCTGCGAATGCGCGTGTGCATGTGTGTGCGCGTGTGTGTGTGTGTGTATTGTGCATCCACACACACAGAATGCACAGTTTCTCTCGGCTCCACTGTGTCAGCTGTCAGTATAAAGCACAGTGTGAAACTGGCAGCCAGTCCTCGGATGAACTCTCTTACCTTTCTGGCCGAGCTCAGTGAAGCTGTGATACCCGGCATTCAGTGCAGTGTTTAGTCACCTTGAAACTAAGCAGTCAGGGAGCGCCGTTCAAAGTGTTCAAAACATTGTTCTGTTGGCACGAAACACGCTCTTGTGATGTAGTTGGCGCTTTTGCAAAATCCCAGGATGATCAAAACATGAACTTGTTATAGAAGTGGGGAAAACTTATATTTATAATATTACCTTGACATAACCATGTTATGCACATGTCATAGTGGACGTCATATGTCAACATCCATCCAATGAAATGTGTGTGGTGAGGCTGAAGTAATGACTTTACAGCAGGCTGTATTAATATATTAATATATATACCAACACACATACATATATAGCACACATACTGCATGTATATATATATATATATATATATATATATATATATATATATATATATATATATATATATATATATATATATATATGAGAGAGAGAGAGAGAGAGAGATATCAATATATATATATATATATATATATATATATATATAAAATATTTTTAAAACTGACTCTAAGTGATTTTGTCCTTGCAGTGATATGTGACGTGATGGTAAAGTGTCATAGTGCAGTGGTGTTGGTAAAGGGCTCACAGCTGGCTCAGAAACCTAATAGCCCAGTTTGTTTAAACCTGGATGCTGTAGAACCTCCTTCCTGATTGCTGTATGGTGGCCAGGCCATGTACTGGGCAGTTGGCTACTGTCCAACTGGATCTTCTGGATTTTCCTCAGGCAATGGGATCGGTAGATGTGGACGTACACGTCTGGACGTTTGTTGCCGGTCCTTGGTTAGGGTTGCTGAAGTGATTTAGTTTCTCTTTTCAATCTTTGTAAACAATTCCAAGAGTCTGGAATGCTGGTTTAGCGCTGAGTTTTTTAAAGAATGTGCCAGGCTAATAATAGGCTTTCTGTATGTTCTTTAAAAAGGATCAAAATCTCTCCAAAAGGTCAACAAAGAAGATAAAAAGGCTACAATTGATAACACAACTGATTAGTGAAGCCAAATAATATGAGAAAGGTCTTTGAATTAAAGTGAAATCTAGCAAAGTAACGTAGCGACTTCTGATCAACTAAAGTAACAGTCAGTCTGTGCAAGGTGGCTCTAAGGCTCCACCATTCCGATCAGGCCTAGGCCACTAACCACACCACCACACCATCATCTGTTCTGGGGCTTCCAGATAAACCCAGGGCTCCTGGTCCTCAGCCAATTGGAGTTGGTTGATGTCTTGCTTGACCATTCTAATCACCCGTGCTATACATCAAATCCTTGTTGACGTCCCAAAGGGTGTTTGTTCAGAAGAGTCGCCAGGCTGTACGTTATCTACAGAGCATTATCTACAGGGACCAGTTGTTCTGTACTACATCATTTACATAACTGCTATCAGCCTTGGATGGAAACCCTTTAAGACACCCAGGTACACAGAAAGAAATGCTCTTAACTACAGTATTGATTACCAATATAGAGTAAGATTCATGTAAACATGGAATGGGACTCTAAACCCATTACACTGTTATAACAGTTTTTGTATGTGATACAGCTTATATCACGTGTGTGCTCTAGCTAATCTTCACATAACAGAATTAACTGTAACGGCAACATCACACTGGACATGTCCTACCTGGACCTGCATATTTTGCTCCTTCTATTGGGAAATGTAAATAAGGAAATCAGTTAGCTTGTGCTTCCCTATGTCAACTTTAGGTTGGGGTTGCGTGACGAGCTAGACAACCCTCTTGTCCATGAGTCTGGTGTGCTTTGTTGCTTTGTTCCTGCCTACATTGACATGAATGGGTATCGTGCATGTTGTGCATGGGCAGGTGGATGTTTACAACCTTGCTACAACAGAAAACCTCCATGGGTTACAAATTGGTATGCACAAGCAAATGCCAATGGCACACACAGCAGGCTATTTCTTAGACAACTGCGGTGGGACTAGACAGGAGTAGCACTGGATAGACAAGTCATATAGAAAGGAGTACATATACAATATTAAACTAATATGTACTAATTTAATATCACTGCATTCACTTTCCATATAGGACCACCTTGTAGCTCTACTGTTACAGACTTGTGGTCCATCTGTTTCTCCACATACCTTGTTAGTCTTTTATCCTGGTCTTGAGTGGTCAGGACCGTCACAGGACCACCACGGATCAGGTATTAAGTGGGTGGTGGATCATTCCCAGCACTGTAGTGACACACGGATGTGGTGGTGGTGTTGTGCTAGTAGAGCAGTGCTGGTGGAGTCCATTCTATTAGACTTTTCTACATTGCTGGTCCACCTTGTAGGTGTAAAGTCAGAGATGTTAGCTCATCTGCTGCTCCCCATGAGCTGATGTTGGTCATCCTCTAGTGCTTCATCAGTGGTCACAGGACACTGCCCATGCTAAATTTCCTAAGGTTAACTAACGGAACTGAACATGTAAGAAGTGCAGAATGCATCACTGTTTGTGCATCTGATTGTCTTGTTCAGGATGGCTGTTAGCGTCTTTCTTAATTATGACTCCAACTTACCTGTGTAGCATTTTGGCCTGACTGGATCCATATTTGACCACTGGGCTAATGGTGCTCATGGACACTGGGCATTAGTTTAGGTTCTGTGATCCTGCTGTTACATCTGGATTATGTTTCACATTAATGGTAGAATGTACCAAATCTAATGTAATCAAATAGAACGTAAGGGAACACTCCTTAGAACACTGAATGGTATAGGAGATGAACTGCTGTAGGCTGAATATATAAGCTCACCAGATATAAAACATTTCACCTTGTGTGTATAAGGTGGTAGTAACTTCAGGCTCCTTTAGATGGCACTGCAGGAGGATGACCGGGCAATAAATACCTGTGGGGTGTGAGTGACGGGATCCATAGATTGAGAAGAGGTGGTACAGTGCAGGGAATGTCTCGTCCCATGTGTGGTAAATGTTAATGATGGTGTAAAGGGAGTGACTGTATTTGGTCGTCCCAAAGACCATAGTGTGAAGGAAGTAGCTGAATCTACAGGTGTATGGAAGCGTACGGTCATACAGGTCTACCAGCAGTGGCTAAAATCCCAGTCTACAGGGAATTCTCCTCGGAATTGTGCCAGGGAAGGCATCCATCGTTCAAATCTGGGCCACCTGCTCAATCCTTTGATGCATGAGTATCTAAACACTGATGAGGCCTACATCCAGAAAGCCTATGTATATACATATGTGTAAATGCAGTGGATTCATAATGGGCTTAGTTTGAGTGTATGAACTGTATGGCGAGTGACTGTATGGGGTCTTACATATCTCCTTGAAACTACTAGCTTCTCCTATCTTCTTGCTAGTTATGCTATACTGGCATATCCCATGGGCACAGAATACATTACATGAGGCTCTGCAAATCCAATCTATGGATGACATCCACAGAGCAAATGCATAGAGACATTGATGCCTTGATGTGTTCAAGTTTCAGGCAGTCATTAAGTGAGCTTACTTTGGGCAAGGGTAATGTGAAGCCAGATCAGCATGGCTTCTCTCCTTCATAAATGTGTGCAGAGTAGATATACAGTAGGCCTATCTGTGTGGTGCAGCCGGCCTTCAGCATTTCTTCCTAAAAACAGAACCCGTCTGAAAACCATCAGCCTGCGCACAGCCGCCGGGTCCTATCACTGCTACTCATTTAGGTTTCTATTTACTGCTGAGCTGTCATCCATACGTGAGCTTTAGGAAGGTTGTGTGCGCTGGTTGTCTGAAATGGTGTGCAGGCTCGTTCTGGCGTATGTCAAGCAAAAATCTGTGTCAGTGTGTGAGTGTAGGATGGCATGTGTACAATCTGAGGACTTAAATGCCTGGAAAAAAGTAGAGTAGGATTAGGTGTAGAAGATGTTGTAGCTCTGTTATTAATATGGCCTAGGGTGCTGTGCAAAGGTCAAACAAACAATCCAAATCATGGATTGGGGATTAGATATAAGATAAAACTGGAGTTCAGACTCCAAACAATTGTATAAGACCTGGTAGACCACCAAACTACCACCATTGGGTAAACTGTACTATCATCTTTGAGAGAGAATGGATAAAATCAAACTCCAAGCCACATAGGATTGGATGGGATTTGACATGTACTGGACAGGTTTCTGTAGGCCACATTGATGTTCAGACCTTCTTACATCAAAGAATTGTTCTGTTGGGCCAGATTTGGTGGATGCCTTCCCTGGAGTTTAGTGTAGACTGGGATTTTAGCCACTGCTGGTAGACCCGTATGACCGTACGCTTCCATACACCTGCAGATTCAGCTACTTCCTTCACACTATGGTCTTTGGCCATGCCCAAATGCAGTCACTCCTTTCAGCCAACCATTAACATCTGCTCTGGAGCCATTTTCCACACATGGAACGAGACATTCACTGCACTGTACCATCTCTTCTCGATCTATGAATCCCAGGCCACACATCATGGGAGCCCCATCATCCTCGTGGAGTGCCATCTGCAGAAGCATTTTAAAACAAAGCCTCTCCTTCTCTCTCTCTCTCTCTCTCTCTCTTATATATATGTATAGATAGATAGATAGATAGATAGATAGATAGATAGATAGATAGATAGATAGATAGACAGACAGAGGTACATTATTATACATAGACTACATGTATGCGAGTGCACTGGTCTATGGGTGGTCACAGAAGAAAACTCATTTATGATTCAACCATGTGTCACATGTCAGCAAGTTCTATTTCTATAGCTCTATTACAGGGACGCCTGCCTCTAACATGTGACATTTCAGAATAATGAAGTTGTCCCCAGAAGCCCTCACTACAGCCTCCCCTCCCCCCATCTCTTCTCCTTACTAATCCTGTTGCATTTCCCACCATGTTGCCAGGTTTTGTCATTTGCGTAATAGGTGCTAGGATTCCACTTGCTGCCATGCAACACTTCCCCCATTCTCCCCCATCACTCTACCTTCAAGGAACACCACCCTCCCTCCATGAAGCTGCAGTAACCATAAACCACAGTCTACAGTGTACAGAAAAGTCATGCTAGTAAATGGTGAAAGGGTTTACTGTAGCTTTCCTGCTCTCTCTAAGAAATAGGAAGAAGAGTTCTTTGGTGAAATGCCATAGAAGAACCGATTTCCAAACCACTCTATTGAATAGCGACATGTGGGTTCCTTCATATGTGCCGCCTATATGTATAACTGCCTATGTACATGCATATGTAAAAGCCTCTATGTAATAATGCTATGCACCACATACATGATATACCATATACTGTATATGTAGGTGAACAACAGAATAAGGCCACCACTTGAATTGCCTCACTTGGCTTACATTCTACAAGACTCTGCACAACCAGGTTGGAACTCTGTTCGGATCCCGTAGTTGATGTGTTGATAAAGGTGGTGGAGAGTACAGTCTAAAGACTCCCTTAGATGTTCCCCTAGGCTGAGATCTAAGAATTGTGACGATTACAGCATCATTTTCATACTCACCAAACCATTTAGTGACCCTCTATGTGCTCTGGGGATAGTAGGACTTGTCTTCTGGGAAGAGGCCACTCACATCAGGATGAAATAGTTTCATCACAGGATGAAGGGGATTGGTGAAAATAACCTTTATTGATTTCCAGTGACCTTTCCCTTTAATGGGGACAAGGTACACCAGCAAAATGCCCCCCTTAGCAGAGCCATCAGAACCTGTCCTTGTGGGGGTCAAGCATTCAGGTCTGTGCTGTTCTCTTGGTATATGCTATGTATGTAATAGTTAACTTATGGAAAGTATAGTCTACCCATCTGACCTTATCTCTGTTGACCAGTGCTGAGCCCTGAGATGACCATTAGTCTTTCCAGTGAGGGGTTTACATGTTCTGGTTCTGTGTGATCCATTGGTCTATTTGGAGAAGTGGTTCTATCTGATTAAAAGGTCATTGCAAATAGAGGAAGTGAATCAGAACAGACGTTCGTTTCCCCAATTATCTCAGTAAACCTAGCTCATATATATATATATGTATATGTATTGAAGTAGTTGGGTATATATATATAAAACTACCCAACTACGTCAGTTCACATTTGGCTAAAAATGATCTGAATGAATCATACTTTTCCTTTATGGCTTTAATATGCGACTGTATTATTTCTGGACCCAACTTGTCTCAATGGGAGAAACAACCAATTGAGGCGATGCTATTAATATACTGCAATTCTTAAACCGTTTTCCACAGGTGCATGAAAAACAACAACAAACAACACCTGCGGAGCCGAAATAGGTCAATTCCCATCGCTCGTTACAGCCCTAATCAAGAAGACTTGCAAATGGGAGCTCTCGTTTGGTGTTGAACAAGGTTGTTTTGATGAATAACAGGCTAAAATATATCAAATGCACGCGAGTCTCTCTTCACCTCTCAGCTGGGCAGGCCTATTGGAGGCCACAAAGATGATTGGGTAATTATTGATCAGCCCTGTTGACATAGTTATCCTAAGCGCTTCCTAAACAGGACTAAGCCTGACCATGGGGCAAATATGGAGCACTGAGTTATGCAGTGAAACGATAGAGTCTTCTAAAAGCCCAGCCGTGTGTAGAAAAACTGAAAGATAAGGGAAGCAGGCGCGAAGTCCCAGAAGAGAAGACACTCTGCCAGAACTGAGCCAGAAATAAAGCTGAGACAAATCCTTGTGTTTTAACTTACAATTGTCCTGGTAATATTTTTCCACAGAACTTAAACAGCTCTTATTGTTACAGCAATGCGTAGGACTGTTCCTATTTCTCCTGCTACTGTTTATTCCATACCAGTACCCTGAAGCAAATTGCCATTACAAGATATGTCAGTATATGCACTTACAGTTATACACTATATAGCCAAAAGTATTCGCTCGTCTGCCTTCACACGCTTATAAACTTGAGTGACATCCCATTCGTAATCCAGTGGGTTTTAATAGGAGGCCGGCCTTTACAGCTGTAACAGCTTTAAGTCTTCTGGGAAGGCTTTCCAGAAGGTTTGGGAATGTGTCTATGGGAATTGTTGACCGTTATTCCAGAAGCGTATTTGTGAGGTCAGACACTGATGTTGGACGAGAAGGCCTGGCTCGCAGTCTCCGCTCTAATTCACCCTTAAGGTGTTCTATCGGGTTGAGGTTAGTACTCTATGCAGGCCAGTCATGTTCTTCCACACCAAACTCGCACATCCATGTCTGTATGGACCTTGCTTTGTGCACTGGTGGAGCAGGGGCCGTCCCCAAATGGTTCCCACAAAGCTGGGAACATAAAATTGTCCAAAATTTCTTGGTATGTAAAGCATTAAGAGGTCTTTTCATTGGAACTAAGGGTCCGAGCCCAACTCCTGAACAACCCCACACCATAATCCCCCCTCCACCAAAGTTTACACTCGGCACAATGCAGTCAGGCAAGTAAAGTGTGTATTGTCGCTGTCCGTATGAAAAATTTTAACTTTTCAGGATTTTTGCCTAAGATCGACCTGGTAGATAAAAACATACATAGTTAAAATACATACATCCATAAACAATACGTGCAGGTTGCTTTTTGGTGTTGCCCAGAGGATAAATGGATGGAAATCATAGTAGAAGATGAAACCGGTTATCTAAATCTTTGAGCAAAGTAGGTAACTACATTTATTGATCTTTATATACCAGAATTACTAAACCAATCAAAGAATAATTTGTTTTCATACAGTTCTCAAAGAAAATATGTTCATACAATAAATCATATACTGTATTAACATAGCGTCGCTGCCCACAGAAAAACAAATATCTCAAAATGGCAACTTTACAGGAGAGGGCACAAACCTGATTGAATTTGAATGTAAGTCAATGGAACCAGATTTTTTTCCAAGCTTGTTTTGAATATTTCTGGCAATCCATTCATCATGAAATGTCCATCCAATGTAAACAGCAGCTACTGTGATCAAATGATACCAAAAAATATAAAAAATGACCAAAATGGAGATTTTTGGAACATGGAACATGTTTCACTATCGCAGAGACGATAGTAAAACATTTTGGATATTTACAACTACACGACATAATTAACTTCATAATATTTATAATTGGCTTTTAGCCCATGAAATTCCATAAAAGTCAAAAACTTTCTAAATGACATTTCCAAAATAAACAAAGGTGTACAATGTTACTGATTTTTTAAAAATCTATTCCATTCTAATTCTATTAAAAAAGAAAAACTAGTAACTGCAGTACTCTCTGGCATGGCATGACTAAGTGACACCTCACTTGCTACAATGTTGCCTCAAGGCAAAAACGTATCTCAGCAATTTTTCGTACTATATGAATGATTGATATAATAATGAACATTAAAACGATGAACATCAATTTCTTACAGATGCGAGTCATTTTTTTGGACAGATGACAAATGATGAATACTTACTGCTCTAATGGAGGCAGTCTGGTGCAGTGACGTACACCATGCCAAAATCAGGTTTAAAAATAGAGACAAATAAATTATAGTAAAGAGAAGATATTTTAAGATTAAGATTTTAATTAAAGCTTATAATTGGCTTTAACTGTAAAAGTGATGCTGGAGAGTGAGTCATCTCATATCTGTCTTTATCAGTTTGATTATGGTGAGATTAAGATTTATAACCTAATGGTTACAGGGTCGCATCCTACCATTAGGCTACCATCCTCAGCAGCAGTACCATTGCCATGGTCTGTTTGGTGTGGGGGTGAAGAGCCTTGTGCAAGCTCACCACCAGTAATCCATTAATCAGTCCTGGGATTGAAACTCCCCAACTTGTGGTTGCTGGCTTGCATCTCCTTCCACTTGACTACAATCATCAGCAGCAGTACCATCACTAAGACCTATTTGCTGTGGGAGTGAAAACCCTTGTACAGGGTCACAACCAATAATCCATTATCAATCCTGGGACTGAAACTCCCACTCTTATGGTTATTGACCTGTATCTTTCTACTTGACTACCATGAGCAGCAGCACCATCGCCATGACCTATTTGGAGTGGGAGTCAAGAGCTGTGTGTCACAATCAGTAATATATGGTCAATTCTGGGATGAAACTCACAAATTTATGGTTACTGGGTTGCATCCTACCACTATACTACCATCAGCAACAACAGTACCTTCACCATGACCTGTTTGACATGGAAGGTAAAAGCCTTACACAAGGTCACAACCTGTAACTCATAGTCGGTCCTGTGGGATTTAAACACACTACTTCATGGTTAGTGGCCTGCATCACCTACAACTAAGCTACCATCAACCATAGTACCACCATCACCAAGACCTTGCACAAGATCATAACCAGCCATACATGGCCAACTGCGGGATTGAAACTCTGAACCTTATGGTTACTGGGTTGCATCTTCTACCACTAGGCTACCATCAGCAACAGTAGCACCATCACCAAGACCTTGCACAAGATCATAACCAGCCATACATGGCCAACCGTGGGATTGAAATTCTGAACCTTATGGTTACTGGGTTGCATCACCTACCACGAGGCTACCATCAGCCACAGTACCACCATCACCATGACCTTGCACAAGACCATAACCAGTCATACATGGCCAACCGTGGGATTGAAACTCTCAACCTTATGGTTACTGGGTTGCATCTTCTACCAATAGGCTACCATCAGCAACAGTAGCACCATTACCAAGACCTTGCACAATATCATAACCAGCCACACATGGCCAATCGTGGAATTGAAACTCTGAACCTTATGGTTACTGGGTTGCATCTTCTACCACTAGGCTACCATTAGCAACAGTAGCACCATCACCATGACCTTGCACAATATCATAACCAGGCATACATGGCCAACTGTGGGATTAAAACTCTCAACCTTATGGTTACTGGGTTGCATCTTCTACCACGAGGCCACCATCAGCAACAGTAACACCATCACCAAGACCTTGCACAAGATCATAACCAGCCATACATGGCCAACTGTGGGACTGAAACTCTGAACCTTATGGTTACTGGGTTGCATCTTCTACCACTAGTCTACCATCAGCAACAGTAACACCATCACCAAGACCTTGCACAAGATCATAACCAGCCATACATGGCCATCCTAGGAATCGAAACTCTCAACCTCATGGTTATTGGGTTGCATCTTCTACCACTAGGTTACCATCAGCCACAGTAGCACCATCACCATGACCTATTTGATGTGTGGGTTAGGAGACACAAGGTCGCATTTGGTAATTTAACCCTGGGATTGAAACTCACAATCTTATGGTTGCTGGCTCACAACCTACCACTACGCTACCATCAGCAGTCATGGAATGACAACATGACCTGTCTGCTATGGGGGCAAAGAGCTTTGTAAATGGTCATAAATGGTAATGCATGGTCAAGCCTGGGATTCAAACCAACAACTCTTTAGACACGTCTACCATTTAGAAACCACTACCAGCAGTAGCTCCATCACCTGACCTGTGTATCACCAAAGTGTATGCCTTAGTTTAAGCTAATGCAACATGCTACAGTAATGGCATGAGGTACAGACTCACTGGTTGGTCATATAGGCAGAACACTCTCCTGACAGATAAGCAACAGTGGCCATTAGATTCACTTCCCTCTCAGTAGACATTCTTGCATAACTTAAATGTGCCTGGTAGCAAGACTAGCCTTTCCCCAGATGCTGGTGTATGGGTAGTTTATATTCTCTGGGCTGTAACAGCCTGCTCCCCTGCCATGCGAAGCCCCATGAGACCAACACAGTCTCAGCCCCTGCAGTACCATCACCCACTGCCAGCCTACCAGCTCCTCTGGCACAGGATGAAGACGAGGAAGAGGAGGGTGAGCAGGGCTCTTATTTATCTCCATTACTCCAGCCTTCACTCACATCAAACACTTCTAGCTCACCAACACTCCCCTGC
The DNA here is from genome assembly GCA_024036415.1 of Prochilodus magdalenae. NCBI lineage: Eukaryota > Metazoa > Chordata > Actinopteri > Characiformes > Prochilodontidae > Prochilodus > Prochilodus magdalenae. The sequence continues at coordinate 61,417 of JAMWET010005951.1, read as the reverse complement.
CTGTCTGTGGGTGCGTGTGCGCGTAATCTCTCATGGGAAAAACATTGTCAGACTTCGAAAAACAAAAGGTGGCTGAGTGCATCATACAGTTTTGGTTTTGTGATAATATTCCAGAGTGATGCGGGGAGAACAAACAATAAGCAATGGCCACTAACACAATTTCCCTGTTTGGAAATAAGATAGCTTACTGTGCATATATTTAGCAGACCATATAAGCCCACAGGACCGAAAATCAGTCACCTGTTTTTAAGGTGGTACTGCAGATGGCGCTGCAGGAGGATGATCAAGCTATAAGTACTAAGTGGGGTGTGAGTGATGGGATCCATAGATTGAGAAGAGGTGGTGCAGTGCAGGGAATGTCTCGATCCATGTGTGGTAAATGGCTCCAGAGCAGATGTTAATGACTGGCTAAAAGGAGTGGTTATATTTGGGCGTGGTCAAAGACCATAGTGTGAAGGAAGCAGCTGAATCTGCAGGTGTATGGAAGCGTACAGCCATACGGGTCTACCAGTAGTGGCTTAAATTCCAGTTTACAGGGAATTCTCATCGGAATTGTGCCAGCACATTTGGCTCAACATTAATGTGGCCTGCATCCAGAAACTTGTACAGTCCATACCAATTCCAATCACAGCTGGTATTTGTACTAGTGGAGGAATTATATACTATATTACATTTTCGGTCACAGATGACCATTTTTTTGTCCGATCAGCTTACGGATGAAGATACAGACTACTTAAATTTCAGTGTAAGTTAATTTAACAAAATTTCATTCAAACTTATTTTGTAGCATTTCTTTTGGTCACACAAGTTTGAGGTAATGCAAGTGGCAGCTGGCATTTTTATTTTGGAAATTTACATTTACCTGACGCTTTTATTCAGAACGACTTACAAGGTTAATGATTACAGGTAGGCCAGTGTAGTGTTAGGAGTCTTGTCCAAGGACTCTTATTGGTGTAGCTCAGCATAGTCACCCAGACTGGCATTTGAACCCCAGTCTCCCACATGTAGAGATAGCACCCATAGTAGAGTGGTGTTACCCACTGAGCTACACCATTTTGAAATTTTCTGTTGACAGTGACAATATGCATTGTCATATGTAAACACATCCTCTAAGCTAACCCTCTATTGTAAACATTAATGAGGCTATCTTAAAAAAACACATTACATAAAATGTATTTACGTAAAATTGACCTGGTAGCTAAATAAAATAATAATAATAATACATGTAAGTTGCTTTTTGGGCATGCTCAAGGCAATTTCCAAAAATATGTAGAAGTCAATTATAGTAAAAGATTAACAAAATAAGAGCTATATCTTTAAGTAAAGTATATAACTACCAACTATATTTGTTGATATTTATATATTGTAATTGCTTAACAAATCTGTTATAGTTCTCTAAGGAAACTGGTTTATACAATAAAACACTTTGCTTCAGTTCCTTAAAAACCAAACAATAATATAAATGGTGAGTTAAAATATGCTATAAATAAAAATCGGAAAATAACTACAACTGTTGATTTAACAAAATGAAATATATTACTAAGACATATTGGATGGTTACTACTGCATGTCATCAACTTAAAGTGACTTCTAGACTCTAAAACTCCATATAAGTAAATATTTTATACTATATATTATAGCAAATAATTTCTGAACTGAATAATGGCTAGTAATGGCAGTACTCTCTGGCATGGCTGCCTGAGTGAAATCTGACTTGCTACAATGTTGCCTCAAGGCAACCAAATATATCTCAACAATTTCTTGTACTATAAAAATGATTTATATGATGATGAACATTAAAAAAACTGAACTTCACTCTCTAACAGATGCGAGTCATTATTTTGGATGGATGACAAACGATGAATACTTGCTGTTCTATGGAAGACAGTTCTAAGAGAGTCTGGTGCAGTGAAGCGCTCCATGCCTCAATCAGGTTTTAAAATACCCACCAGGAGACATATATAGAGTATAATGTGACCAAATACGTGATCAAATATAAACTTTCAGTGGCTTATTCAAACTCTATTCTTTATTATGAACCTTATCAAACTCATTAAATATGTATCATGTTATTGCAAAGCGAAGAAAACGTGTTTGTTACCCTGAGGCAACATTGTGCGACAGAGGCATGATGTCGAACCGTGTACCTTAAAAACCATAGAAACATAAAATAAAAGCAAAAGCTTAGAGTCCGTCTGACAGGCTAAGGAGCTCAGTAATGGTATATGGTAAAACAGGCTGTTTTTATTTCACTGTTTTTGTGTGGAACAGTCTTTTTTCTGTGTGTCTTAATGACATTTATTCATGTTCAGTTCTTGTCTCAGCCTCTTCAGGCCATCCAATTTCCACTGGGTTAAAGGATGAAATTTACACCATACCAAATTGATATTTTATAGGCTCTGTGGCGGAGGCCAAAGCAAACACACCTGTTTATTATGATATCAGTTATTTACCTCTGGTTCCCCTTACACCTCCTAACTGTACAGATCCAGAGAACTGTGTTGGATCAATGTCTTGCTCAAGGAACTAATTTCCAAACAGTCTTCTGAACCGTTGCTATTGCCCAGATAATGTAGTCTAAAGCACTTGTGGACAAAGGCTCTATGCTGTCCAAATGCATTTTCCTGAGTTTCAAATTGTTAGCATTAGCATGCTAAGAGTTGAAAATTAGGGGGAGTTGTGAACTTGTGATCATGGTTATGTCAAAATGATTACATCATGTAATAAATACAGTGGATATGGTTAGTAATGCTGTTTATGATTCTATTTCATAATATATAAATGTTCATTGATATAGATATGTATACATAGATGCCCCATTGGCCCATTTCGGTCCACTGGTGCACATACAATCATCTTTCTATTCAAGAGCTTATGATCTGCATGGAGTACAAAGTAGAGTTTCTTTGAATCTACTTTGGATCTACTACTAGATGCTGAAAGAGGGATGTGTATCATCACCCCCTCTAAATTGACTTACCAACATGATGGAAAATCATTCATGCTCATATGGAATTGTAAAAAGTCAAGTATGGATTTGCCATATTTTCTTTGGTTGGTAGTCGTGGAGACGTGCCTGCATAACTGAATGTACACAAAATAGTGTGTTGTAAAATGTATTTATATTATGAATATGGCTTTTCTGTCACAAGGCTCAGGAAGGCTTCATATTGGCCAGCTGCTTATTCGACTTTTCCATTCCACCTTAAATGAAGCAGCAGTTGCCTTAATCATACTTCAGTGTTAGAACGCAACTGGACCACCTTTTAAGGTGGAATAGAAAATTTGAATAAGGGACTAGTGAATATCAAGGTAACCATATGTCCCCATCATTTTAGCTTTTATTGTGCTTCGGATCATTTACCATGAAATACTGAGCAACTAAAAAACTAAATAGTGCATGTATTTAATAATAACTGACAATAAATTTGAAACTTACGTCCCATCGCCTTCTCAGCTCTGTCAATTTCAGCAATTTAGTTAGCTAAGTAATTTAGCTAGCCAAGTACATACAGTCAGATACATGATACTTGTGTTGCTCAGTTGACACAAGTAGCAGTATAGATAAGAAAAGCCATTATGGACAATTTAGTTCATATAATTTCCTCTCAACTTTCATAGCTGATAGCGTCATCGCTAATGTTAGCTAATAACAGCAGAACCACCAGGTTCAAGAATGGTTATTTCCCAAGAGCCGTCAAACTGGTCTCACTGACTGTACCTACCAGAACATGACCACACATTACAGACTATTACTGATCTAACCCCGATCACCCTAGCCCTTACACACTGGGCTCCACTCGCCCACAGCACTTACACTCGCAACTAGACCTGCACTTGAATGCCTGAGCTCTGTATACTATATACTGAACATCTCTACTGTAAATTGACTGTTTAGGGTGTTTAATTTAATGTTGCATTGCTATTCTCACTATCTGCACTGAACACTATTAAATGTGCAGTATATACATCTACTGTTTACAACCACATACTACATTGCACACTTGGCCCTTAATATACTGTACTTTCCCATATGTACACTCAACACCAAGCTGTATTTCATGCTACTGCTGTTTGCACCTCAGTCTTAATATCCTCACAGTCTGATATACAGTTACTGCTTTTGCACATCATGCACATCTGTACACTTAACACTTACTATTGATCTAGTTTTAATCACTGCACTGGAGAAGCAGCCTGATTGTGTTTCGGTACACTCTACAACCTTGTACTGGTATAATGAGAATAAAATTGAACTGAATTTATTGGAATGGAATTGAATTGAATTAATAGTCTCACTCGGGTGGGCTACCAGTTGTACCCTTAACATATTTTTACAATGGCCAAATACAATTAAACACCAGAGTTCAGTCCCACCTGTGAAAGACAGCTCCCTGAGATCCAAAACATGTAGAAAGGATAAATTACACCATCACTTTGACATGTACTAAGTCACAAGTCTGACCTAAGTCCCCCAATTTTTTGCCTCTTAGCATGCTAATGCTAATTATTAGAAACGAAGGAAAATTCATTTGGACAGCCCAGAGCCTTTGTCCACAGAATTGCTTTAGACTATATTATTTGGGCAGTTCAGAACACAGTTTGGAAACCGTTTCCTTGAGCAAGACATTGATTCTCTGATTCTTTACAGCTAGGAGGTGTAAGGGGAACCAGTGTTAAATAACTGATATTATAATAAACAGGTACATTGCTTAGGCCTCCTCTACAGAGCCAATAAAATATCAATTTGGCTGGGGTTCAACTTGTTCTTGTCAGGCGGCAAAAGATTTGGTCGCGACACACGCTGAGCCACAGTAACAGAAAAGTTTATTAGTTCACAAGCTGGGTCTGGTGAAACAGCAAACACTCAGGAGTTTGACTTGCTAGTGTACCAAGGGACAGGGCAAGGGTCAAAAGCCAGAGGTCACCAGAGGAAAACCAAGGAAGCCGCTAAGGGGTGAGCCAGGAGAGAAAGCCGAGGGGGAAAAGAGGTCGATCACTGTGAGAAAAAGACAACAGGTTAGTACTGGCTCAGGTTTGCCAACGAAACTGGCAAAGCTTTGCACCGAATGCAAGTGGTTGAGTGGCTTATATACTCCCGTGACAGCTGGCCGCAATCAATAGACTGGCGAATCAGAACGCGTGGGAAAGGAGGAGTAAGAGAGTGTGGCAACCATACACATCGAACATAGATGCCGCATTGGCTACTTAATCGTCCATCAATGTAACCATCATATTCGTCTCGGTAACTTCTCATAATGCTCAGAAGACTACACTAGAAAACAAGGTTGCGTCCTGAGTCGTGTCCAGTTTGGGGCTGAAACACAATCCAAATCGGATCTCAGGGATCTCAGTGGCCCGCCAAAGTCAGACAAGTTACCAAGACCAATATGGTGGCAACATCTATGGACAATTCGTTGTGTGCACAAGATGGCGTCTCTTAATTTCCGGTTTATGGTTGGTATGCATCACTGTTTCCGGTTGTAGTAGTTGTAAGGAGAATTGAGCTAATCTGTGGAAAGCAATAGCAATCATTAGTGTTTTTAAGATAAAGGAGAAACGACTGACGTATCAACTCCAAGAGAAGAAGACGTCTCTACATTGCTGTGTGCCTCTGTGTGCTAATTCTTCAAGGTACAACTCGGAGATTAGCTTTCATAGGTTTCCAGTGGATCCTGAGGTGCGGGCTCAGTGGCTTACACAGATTCGTAGGGACAACTTCAGCCCCCTTCAAAGTACTCGCGTCTGTAGTAGGCATTTCAACACAGGCCACTTTGTTGTGACGGCCGTGGGAAAGAGAAAACTCAACAAAGGAGCGGTGCCCTGTCTTTTTGCCTGGAACGATTACAGCATGCCCGCACCAAGGCTTAATGTTTGGCAACGTCGGCCGAGATGCCCTTCCCTGGTGTTGGCAGCGTCTGACACCGACCAAGAGATGGAAGTGCAGATAGCGCCTGATCATGATTACAGCGTTACTCCGACGACCTCAGCAATGGCAGATGCTTTGGCAAACGAGAACGAAGCACTGAAGAGAAAAAGACAAGAGCTACAACACCAGCTTGAAGCTTCACAACTGCAGTCCCGTTTTGGGCTGCAACGGCTTGCAGGATCAGACGAAGACATTCGTTTTTACACAAGGTTGGTCCATGTTTTTTTGTGTGTCAGTCTCAGCAGTGTACAGTTATCGATGTAACTGGAGACGTACATCTTGAAGCCCTTCTCACGCTTACTCCTGGGTGCTGTCGACGAAGCCTGAATGATGTGCTGAACATCACTGATGGTTACTTTGGGCAAGTCTTCGCGTGTAAAATGCCATTTTGCGTGCTGACCGGTGGAAAGTGGAAATGCTTGTGCTTACCAAACGTAGAACCGGAAACCGGAAACGTTGCCCTACGCAACCAGCCAATTCAGCAGGCAATGCGTATACAATCTGAGTTTACATGCGTACAGTTGCTGGTATGGTCCAGCCGTGGAGAACTTTTGTATGTAAAGCCTTTTGGCTTGCAATAAAATTTTGGAACTGACCATAAGTAATCTTTTAACATCTATATAGCTCAATATTCGAGATATAAAAGTGTCATGCTCTGGTTTAATGTGGATGTCTCTGGCTTGGGCTGTACATATCTCACCACCATTAATTAATTTAATAAAACAAATTCAGCACTGGTTTAATACTGGCATCAGGTAGCATATTAATACAATACCCATTCATACCCCCAGCATATTAATGACCACATGAAACCACTCTGTGTAACTATTTACACATTAATCCATCTAATTCTGCAGAAATCGTGAAAGATGCTCATTGGAAACTTCCCCGAAGCACCTTGTTTACTGGAACAAAGCCGGATGTCTTTGTTCCAGTGAACAAGAGATTGCATCCGCAGCCTTTTGGCTTGCAGTAAAGTGGGCTGATAGCTGCATTAACCTGTGTTAATTACCGATGATGGAGCACCACCTGTTACGCATCATTTGCTATATGTAATTAATTAAGGTCCATAAATGGCAACAGTGCAAAAACAAGTCACCATGATGCATTCTCTATGGGCTGGAACCGCAGATTAAAGTTCATATCGGGTACTTCCTCTGCACAAGCGGTCCAATCTAGGTTTAATAAACATGGAGACCCTTCGCAGTACTGGATCTACAAGTCCTGTAATACAGTATACAAACACATATGTAATATATCCATAATGACTAAAATATGATCAGAACTTTTAATAATAGTTAAAGGAAATCCAATAACTTTACATTAATGGCATTTAACCAGAGTGACCTACAAGGTTAATCATATTACAGGTGGGCCAGTGTAGTGTTAGGAGTCTTGCCCAAGGACTCTTATTGGTGTAGCACAGCATAGTCACCCAGACCGGGAATCGGACCCCAGTCTCCCACATGTGGTGGTGGTGGGTAGTGCTGTTATCCGCTGAGCTACAAAGATCAGATCCTTAGAGATGACTGTTGCTATTGCTATTTGCAAGTGACCACAACAGATACATGTGTCCAGACATCACTAACCTATCTGCATATGTTCCTATGGTGAAGACTCAGGTATCAATAACTACGTAGCCACATTGGTGATGTGACTTTCGTACATGGAAGTAGGTGAGATGGAGGTGCATCATTTCAACCTCCAAACTCTGTTAAGATTTCCCCTTAACGCATTGTCAAGTCATGGTTAACAACTCTTTGGCGCTCTCCATGAGTCCCAGCACTTTGGATTTAACATTGGCATTCCTTTGTATTGTAAGTGATGTATCCAGATTGAGATGCTTCTGTAAACATCTGATTGGAATCACCTTTCAAACCAGATTCATATCATGTGGTTGATGTAGTCTTTCAATCCAAACCATCAGAAATCAATCTACAATTGATTTGGACAATCTGGATATAATCTGGATAGGCCACAACTCCGATTTGGGTTGGCAGTCTGAACCTAGCTGTCACATGGAGCACGATGAGGAGACAGGATGGAAATGTTTTAATGGCAAACTAACAAGAGAAAAACAAAAACATTGGTGTAGCTCAGCGGATAACATCTTTACCCACCAGTAAGCTACCACCACATGTGGGAGACTGGGGTTTGAATCGTGGTCTGGGTGACTAGGCTGTGCTACACCAGTAAGAGTCCCTAGGCAAGACTCCTCACACTACATTAGCTTACCTGTAGTATGATTAACCGTGTTAGTCGCTCTGGATTAAAGCGTCAGCTAAATGGAAGGAATGAATGAATGAATGAATGAATGAATGAATGAATGTAAATGTAAAAACCAAACACGCTAAGAAACACTACAGAGGAACAAGGCCACAAAACACCAAGCCTGAACAAAGGGTTATCGGCAAGGACTAATGAGGAACACCTGGGAAGGGGCGGAGCTACAAACTAGAGACAGGTGAGGGGCGTGACAAGGGGTGGAGACAGGAGGAGCAATAACCAAAACAAACAGAAGCACATGGCACAGGACAACAAAAGGCACATGGAAATGACAAGACGGAAATGGGAACCCAGAGAAAACGTAGATACACAGGACAGGACGTAAACTAGCCATCAACTTATAAGGACCTAGGCTTGTTAATCCTCATAGGACCACTTTATCTGTATGGTGGGCTTTCTTGCATAAACACTTTACCTTAGGTTCAGTGTGAGCACTTCTGTTCTATTCTACAAGGTCTGGGCTTTGATTCAGTCATTCCAAAATGTAACAGTTCTTATTATTTAACCATTATATGTAGACTAACTGGTGTTTTAAGGGTTGTTGGCTTCCTGCAGGACCAGCCTTCTGCTGAGGTTCACTTCACAGATGGATGCTTTAGCATTCAGCATTCCTTGATATCATCTAGAATTCATAGCTCCACCAAATGACGGCAAGCTGTCCTGGTCTAAAAACAGCAAAACAGCCCCAACCCATGATGCTGCCTCCAGTGTGCTTCGAAGTGGTAATCAGGTTCTTATGCTAGAATGCAATGCATTGTGTTGTTTGTTTCACTGGGTTCTCTGTATCTATTGTTATGGCCGTAATTAATATCTGATCATATTGTAGGCCAGCTGTGGATATTCTTACAATAATGAGAAGTTCAAAACGATCAAGCAGCCCTGCACATTGGTTTTAAACTGTCATGGGCTATCCTTTCGATTTGAAACACTGCCTGAGCAAATGAAGCAGAGGCTATAGTTGACAATGCAGCCCATGTGCGCCAAGCTGATAAAGCCCTGTGCAAAAGTCAGATCCCTCATTTATTTAATTTCCAGTCAACATAGTCATTAAGTCAGCTTGTTTTTCTCGTGTCAGAGCAAAAAACATACAGACATATACTTAACAAATTAGCAAATTAGCAAATTGCAGAGCGGCCTTTTCTCACTGAGAGCTTTTTGCATTGAGATGTGTTCTGGAGCAGTTCAAGGATGAGTGTCTATGGGTATTCATTCAAAAATGGAGATTGGAGATTTTCTCCTCTCTCAAAGACCACAACTTTACATCAGGAGAGTCCAATCCTGGTCCTGAAGAATTTACCACTCGGTAGAGTTCGGCTTTAACCGTAATCTAACATGCCCTTTTAAGTCACTGACCATATCGGCGTGATCAAATAAGACATCACAGCACAAAAACAAGGCCAGGTGGAGCTTTGCTGTTGCCTTCCTTTGAAAGTGCTGATTTGAAAATGGAGTAAAATGGCGATTAGGAAGAAAATGAATTTGATATGAAGATCATATTTACACGTGCCATGAATTATACAAAATGGGATGGCGCTGACAATGCCTCAGCCCAACAACCAGCCAAAATAGTGCTGTGGTTTAGTGACTCCAATCTGAATTGACCAAAGCAGGTATCAGTTTCTTGAAAATAAACTCTTGAACAAAAACCTCGGACATTGGGTTCTGGGTTAAAGAGAAACGGTTCAAAGCTTTATTCTCAGTCTCCTGGACGGATTGAATTCAATGGCAACACTAAGCTACAGAGCTTCCATACTTATACAGTGTTCAGGAGGTGGTTATTTTGCACCTCCTACTTTCCTATACTATATTTCCACACTGGCTTTTACTACATTATCTCAAGGTTCAATCCAAAGACGCATCCGCTGAATGTGTTTTAGAACCCATGTGTTCAAGCAGAATGGCCATATGAAATATGACTCCTGACTTCTCAAGATGGTCCCCTTAACCCATTTTAGGCTGTCACAGCGCTTTTAGCCCTGCCTTGTAAATTGAATACTGTACTTAGCCTTGAGCATTGTAAACAGTTCCCTCGACCTTATTCCCTCAAAAGCCAAAAGAAAATATGCCCATTAAATGTGTGACAGACTAAACTCGATTCTAGCAGAGCTAAAAGCACGAGCGGATTTATAGAAGTACAGGTCAGTAAGCTCAGACGCAAAGCATGTAGACATAGCAAGACAGGAAAAGACAAAGCCAGAAACCAAAATACAAGCCATAAGACAAACACCAAACAACAGAAACCAGAGAAATACATTGAGAACTACTCAGTACGCAACAGAGTGCTCTGGCAGACAAAGGAAGATATATACTAGCCATTAGATCACAAACAGGTGAGTGTGATTAGTGTTCCAGAGACTATGGCAGGTAAACAGGATTGGTGCTTTGCAGACATGTGCCAATAACCTCATGGTGTGGTGCATTGTGGGAATTGTAGTTTGGAGCTTAAAGGAGATTGAAGGAGAACCCGGGAAGCATGACTGCTCAAAGGTTTAATGAAGGCTTTCCAATACAGCAAACTGTGTTGGATCAGGACTGAGCAGCTGTGCTTTGAGCACCATTTGTCGAGTGATGAGAGTTTTGGTGGTGTACCAGGTCTTGCAGGAGTCCCATTTTCTCTGGTTTGCTCTTTTTTTTCCTTGGATAATTATATATATACAGCAATAAGTCAAATCATTCCATTATTTAAGTAAAGCCCATATTTCTCCACACACCGCGCTGTTCAACTTCTAAATCCGAGATTGTTTATTGGAAATATGGCGGGAAACCTCTCAGGAAGGGATCCCTGTAGTCTACAGGAAGGTAGGACGGTAGATCTCCAGGACAAGGGTTTGGTTAGTACCCCTGGTTTACAGCAAAGTAGAACTTCTAAAGGTTGCTTGAATCCTTCCATCCTTTCCTCCTTTCTTATATACAGTATATATATATGTATAGAGAGAGAGAGAGAGAGAGAGAGAGAGAGAGAGAGAGAGAGAGAGAGCCAGCATTCTAAAATTCAGGCTGGTTTCTCACTTTTGCACAGCACTAACATAATAAAGCAGTATCTTTAAAAAGCAAACAGCTTTTTAAACCTAGAAAGGAAGAAAAAAAGGAAGAAAGGAAAGGAGAGAAGGAAGGAATGAAGTAAGAAAGGAGGAAAGGATGGAAGGATTCAAGCAACCTGTATGAGTTCTACTTTGCTGTAAGCCAGGGGTACCAAACCCTT
>JAMWET010005951.1:5000-45000 GCA_024036415.1 Prochilodus magdalenae | reverse complement strand
GATTTGATGGCAACCTCAAAAGTATTAGTGAGGTCAGGTACTGGTGTAGGATGATTTGTTCTAGATTATTCCGGTTCATCCCAAAGAATATGAATGGAGCTCTTTCACTCCAGAGAACACTGTTCTAATGTTCCACTGCCCAATGCTGGGGTCAATGGGGGCAACTGACACCTGGCACTGGGCTTGGTGACCTTACTGTATATGGCGTGTAGCAGTGCTACAGGTGACCAGTCATTTCCTATGGAGTACATGAAGCGTGATCCACAGCAACAAGCGACATGGTGACAAGCAACAAATCAAAGTGGGCTCAGTTTCTGCTAATAAATTATGCAAATACTTTATGAGTAAAACAACAATGGCAAACAACAATAACCTAAAATAAACAAACTCAGGTAAAAGTAAACGGATGAGGCCGAAGTTGGCTTCTCATTCATCAGAATCAAATTTTCCCATGCCACCTTAAATGGTGCATTTAAGGTGGAACTTGAAAGTTGGGTATAATTATACTTGAAGGGTCTCTATATAACACATTCATGACATCATGCATAAACACTTCATAACATATTAATGAATGTTCAAATCAGAATTCATACAGTGCAGATGTTTTACATGCTATTAGTATGCACTGTCATTTTCCTGAAAGGCATTTTTCAAAATAAAAGTCCTCATTTATTATTCTCACAAACTATTTACCCTGAATGACTCATGAAGGGTTTATGTGAGAGGTGTGGTATGTGGATATCCTTCAAGTAATGTGTTACCGGAAGTTCTAACAAGAAGCTGGCCAATGAGAAATGGTGGATGAGACTTAGCTTTGTCGAAAACGACAGCAAAAAGCACCTCATGCAGGACAGTGGGTTTTAGCTAGGTTCAGCGAATCTACTTTTCTAGCCTAGTGTCACACACTGCCCTTATCTGGTTCTCTGTTTCTGTCTCGTCATGTCCATGTGCTGTCTGTTGCTCTGTCCCATGTGCTTCTGTTTGTCTTGGTCTTTTGCTCCTCCTGTCTCCGCCCTCTTGTCAGGCCCCTCACCTGTTTCTGGCTCCGCCCCTTCCCAGGTGTCTCTCGTTAGCCCTTGTTGTTTTATACTCCATGTTGTGCCCTTTGTTCTTGCTTGGCGTTTGTTCCCCTGCTGGTGTCTTGTTTCCATGCCGGTCGTTTTGTCTCCTTGTCTGTAGGTTATGTATTCCTTCTGGTCTGTTGTCTCCCTCGTGGTCGTCTGTCCCCATGTTGGTTCGTTTTATAAGCTGGTTTAATGTTTCTTAGTTTTTTGCTTCTTTGGTTTTGTTTCGTCAAGAGTTGTTTGGTTTAGTTTCTTCTTGTTTGTTTGGTCATTAAAACTTGCATTTGCATCCCGTCTCCACGTCCTGTCTCAGTGTAACACCTAGTAGTAGTCTACATGCCGGTTAGTTGCCCAGTGTGTTGTCATTGCTGTCACCAACTTGCAGGTGCTGTTACATATTGCTGATGTAAGCATCATTCCTTGATCCAGGGTATTTGCGGTAATGTGGGGAAATGACAGATCTTTCATCCAGTATGAATTGACCAGTCAGCTTACACACTTACTACACTACCGGACCTCCCAGGTAAAACTAAGCCTGCTTAAATTCGGCTTTAGTCATTTCTGGGTTCGAACTCTGGGTTCAAACTCTCCTTCAGATCCTGAAAAGTAAACGACAGTTAATGACAGAACTTGTGAACCTACCCATAACCACTTCCTTCAGGCAGCATTGTGGGTTAATAAGGGTCTACATTCTTTCAACTCCCATTTCCTTGTTAAGACATCCAAGTCCAGGCCCCTGAAGCTCTTGTCTTTTCAGCATGCCATAGTGCCTTGTCCTCACTTAATCTGAACTTCAAAAAATCCTCAATAACAGCCAGTTGAAAGGTGATAGCCCCAGCCATCACAGTAGAGGCTTGGACCTTAAGAAGGAGATCATGGTGATGCATGCTTTTCTATGGAGATGCTGTATGCATTGAACTACTTCCCAGTATCTGAAACTGACGCACTCTTACTGCTACCATAACAGCCAAATCCTCGATTCAGAAAAGCCTTCAAAGTCTTCAAACTTCCTGACCAAGGCTGCTCTTTCAGTTCATCTCATTGCAGGAGTGGGTGACCAGCCAAATACAATTGCAGAGCCTCTAACTCTGAACGGAGGTGGGCTGTTTTGTTATCTGCGATTTTCTGAAAAATTGCAATGGGTGCTTTTTGCCTGCAGCACTGTAAATAAGAAATAAGCTAGGCCTTGAGTTAGCTAAAACTCAGTTATGAACACCTCTGAAATAAGGCTCGCTAGCACCTCTGTGGGAGTTTAGTAGTGTGTTAGCACATATGCATTTTTTGTCTGTTCTCAATTAACCATGACTGGAATTTGTGAAATACTTTTCGGTACCACTTTAGAATAAGGCTAACTTTATGATGATTTGTAAACAGTTTACAAATATTAATAAGCAGTTATAACAGATTAATACAACTGGCAAAAATGAGCGCCCCCTAATGTGGTGAATATGTATTGAAGCCGACAGGGTTTATGCAGATTGATGGAAAAGATGAAGTAAGATCAGTAAACATCAAAATCTGATTATAAAAGTATGCATGTTCAGTGTTACACTAACAACATGTCATTGTTGCCCAAGTTATTTATGTGCTGTAACTGCTTATTAAAAAGTGTTTATGACCTAATTAATGACCATTAATAAGCTCTTTGTAAACCATTTATAACTCTTTATGAAGGTATCCTTATTCTAAAGTGGTTTCTACTTTTCTGCCACTGTTTTCCATTTCAAACAACTAATTGGTCTGGCTATAAAACTGGCTACAGCACCAAAAAGGGTTCTGCTATTGTTATGCCAACCTTGTAACAATAGAAAACCCCTGTTTTGGTGCCATGTAGAACTATTTTCAAAAAAGGTTCTATGTAGAACCACATACAACACATCCTCCATCAATCAAGAAGCATTTGAAATGCTAAAAAAAAACATATAAGCTTGAAAACGTAGGACTTATGATTCTAAAGCATTGCTTAATAACCCTTAAATAACCCTTACGGAACAAAACGCTCATTTCTGCTAGTGCCCCTATGGGATTTTACTAGCATGTTGCTATATAGCATGGTTCCACATAGGCCCATTTTTGTAAAAGTAAGAATTAGAAGTAGAACCTGATACAACACATTTCTTCATCAATCTGAAGAACCATTTGACAATGCAAAGAACCATTTAACTCAAAACTCATGGTTCTAAAGCTTTATCTTTATTAAAGAAACATTTCAAACAGTGAATTAACATTGGACTCATCCCTTCATTAATCTGAAGAACCTTTTGACAATGCAAAGAACCATTTAAGCATGCAAACTCAGAACTCCTTTACTAAGTCCTTTACTAAAGGACCCTCAATCAACATTATTATAAAAATGCCTCTATAATAAAGCTAATTTCTTCTAGAGCCTATAGGGGTTGGTAATAGCCATGTTAGCACTAAGCTTTTTTGATTTTGAACCATTTATGGTGCTACATAGAACCATTTTCTAAACGGTTCTATGTAAAACCATGCACAGCACATCCCTCAATCAATCTGAAGAATCATTTGACAATGCAACCAACCATTTAAGCATGCAAACTTACAGCCCATGGTCCTAAACCACTGCCATTTACTATAGAACCCCTGAGGAGCCATCTTTTTAAGCTGACTGAGCTGATGCTAATCTTTGTGTTAGCAATTCTGCTCTATTGCTTTCAGCCATATCTGGATGTTCTTCCGTTATATGCAGGAGGACAGACAAGAAGGAAGAGGTAGAAAAGTTATCTGGCGGGTTCTCCTTTGTGATAAGTAGGATAGCGTGCCCACAGAATATCAATGCAGCCACATAGTGAACATCCTAGCACGAGATTTAGCACGGATTCAGGCTCCGGAGATAATGCTTGTAGACACCTTGATCTGTATTTACTTATCTGGAAGTGACCCATTCATACGCAGGGCAAAGTGGTGGAGCCATTCATGCGCATAGCAATTATGCCATATCCCAGATTTGAGGGCCCTCTTACAGCCACATACTCATTCGCCTCTCTGCCAGTGAGTTTAGAGTGTTTTCATTGGGAAAGTGGGAGATATGAGGGGGCTGGAGAGTGAGATAGGAGAGAGAGGAGAGGAGAGCGAATGGCAGAGAGAGAGAGGAAGGCCTTGTTTGATCCCGTCTGCCAGTATCATTTTCCACACTTCCGCTATGTGTTTTTAAGTGAAGGAAAGAAAAAAGAAGTCTTAAGCTCCCTTTAGGTTACGTGTTGTTTAGAGTCAGGATATAGCCTGAGGGGCTGCAGAGATGATAACAAAGTCTCATGAATCTATCATTGGGCTGTTTCAAAGAGTTCAGTGCTGTCTGGTCAGGAGGGTGGACGGTTAAGGTAGTCTTGGCTTGTTTGCGTATTGTGCGTTTGTTCTCTGACAGGTTTCCGTGGTGAGAGGATTGAAGATGTGTTGTGAATAGTGCATCTGGTTGCGTAGTGAATGGCATCAGAGGGATAGGAGACTTCTGGGTTCTGGCTTCTGGGTTCTGAAATGTATAGCTATGGTGCTATGGTATAAATTCCATAAACTGTCTATTTTGATGGACGTTTTTTGATATCAGGAAAGCTGATACATGGAGTCTCAACATCTCATGCAAGGAGTGGCCCAGCAGTGGCCTAGTTAACCTGATAACAGAGTTACAGGGATGTTATATTTAATTTGACTCTATTGATAAAACATCAGAGTCAATTTCCATTTAACTGGAGGAATGGCCACAAGAGGGCATGCAGAAACAGACTACAGTGCTAATGGACACTTCTGTGGTCACCTGAAGTTGATTCTTTCTTCCTTGTACCGAACGTAGAGCCAGGAGACAGACCGAGGGCTTGAGTTGTTTATTTTAAGGTGATCGCAGTTGAGTCTCTCTTGTCCAAAAACAGTAACTGGACACAGTTTTATACCCTCCCCCACAACCTAGTCTAGGATCTAGCTATGTTGGTGTTGTTTACCACATGGTCAACTCTCCTTACCAATAATAGCCTGGACACACAGTTTTTATAATTCCACCACCTCCCCCCCACCTCCCTCGAGGTGTACAAGGGGCGTAGTCTAGGAACTAGCTATGTTGGTGTTGTTCACCAAGTGGTCAACTCTCCTAACCAATAATAGTCTAAAGGTATTTGACCTTTAACCCACAGATATATAACCTTGCTGATAGCCCTCCTCCCAGAGCGTACAAATGGTTTTACAAATAGCAAAACCCACCAAAAATATATAAAACCATATATAGCATTATACATTGATATCTGACAACCTCCTCTCCATACTACAGAAACTATAGGTTATGGTGTGTGTACCATAGTGCTCAAACACTGAGGTACTAATAGTCATATTTTAGAATTTGTGTCCTGTCATGACAAATGCCCTGATAGCACAAGGATGGGGGACCAACATTGGACGACTAACGGCAAAGTGTTTTTGGGTATCTTGCCAGTAGTTAAACAAAGTCTTAGACAAAGTGTCACTTTTCATCTCTTGATTTGCACTCCCAGTTCAGTTGACTCATTTTTCCTTCTTTCTTATGTTCATTATCATTCATACATTTATTAAGTAAATACTTTTATTGCCAGCAACTTTTCCAACTGAACCATTTAATATCACGCCCTGTTCTTATTTTTTTTCTCTAAACCGTTTGTAATCTTTGTCTTTGTTTGTTTTTTAAAATAAATCTGTGTGCATTTTTATTTTTAAAAAATTAACTAGATCTTGTGTGGAGGACAGTTATTCTGGGTGGTCTGAGGGTGGACCACCAGTAGCAAACAGTCTGTGGAGGAACATATATATGTAAGAAGAGGTTGAAGCACTCACTGCATGTGTGGAGCTATGTTCAGGATATTTGGTACACTGTGTTTAGGTTTAGCTAGATATGTTAGCTAAACGCTGGATTTAACTAGCCAGCTAGCTAGATGCTTGCTAACAGCAGCTACATCCCAAAGTGTTATTTGGCTTGCATAAAGCAGCTTTCTGCATCCCAATTTTGTAGCAATTTTTTATTAATATTTTTATAAAGCTAATGCTAGAGGCAGTGCCCTGATACAAGTCTAGCTAACTGTCTGGCTACTGATGTCGGGCTACTGCCAGTCCACTGATGTTTGAATCATGGTTTCCTAGGTGGCTCAGCCATGGTTAAGTGTTGTCAGCAGGGTGCCCACATGCTAAACCATGTGCTCACTATCTGGTTAAACCTTCAGTGATGCCATTTCTCCTACATCCATTTGGTATGAGCAGCAAATGTTAGACACAGCATGGTTTTGTGTTAGCCAGCTGGTGCCAGCAGCAAATAAAAGCTAGCTAGCGACAGAGCAGCGGCAGTAAACAGAGCCCCATTCATATAGCATTGTATAGCATGTCCATTTATTTCTTACTCTCACGACTAACCATGTTTGAGCACTCCGGTACACTATAATAACGTGCTAATATAATTTCTGCTTTGATTATATGAAGAAGAAGTCCATTTTTACCCTGCTAATACTGCTAAAGGCCTTTCTGATGGAATATACAGTGAGAAAATGAGTGGCCCTGAAACCAAGCCTTGTGGAACTCCAAAGGGAGCAGTACAAGTTTCAGATGGATTATTTCCCGATGTGCCAACAGCCTGTTTGTCAAAAATAAATTAATCATTCTAAACTTGTGCCTGGGGGCCCTGCTCAGTTTTCGAGTCAATGGATCAGGACACAGTAATGAGGCGAGCGAATATGCATATGTTAATTAATCAGTTTAACCGCCACCTTCACTGCTGTATCTCATCTATAATTATTGGTTAATGGAGATTATTAATGGAGAGTCGGTGTGTGCTGTGCCCAAAGACTTTCTGGCTAAAAGGTCTATATTGATGAGCACTGAACATTATGATTTCCACCTGTGTAAACTTACCCAGGATCTCACAGATGGCTGAAAATGGACTGACTACCTTCTTGCTGATGATGTAGCATTTTTCTTCATGAAAAAAGGAAATGAAGGAAGTGAAGCTACATCATTAATAAGAATACATACCCTGTATGCTGTCCTTGCGTAGCTTATGGAATATGTCTTCCTTATTTTGATTTTCCTCTTGTCGGAATCAGGCAACTTCCCATTTAACAATGCAATATTTAAGAGCTGGTACTAATTAGGCAAGAGTCCATTTATGTTTGTTCTGTGAAAAAGACCCATTCAAAGCTTCCAGAACAAAGCTGACCATCCAGGACCCATGTGGGAGAGTCTGCTGTGAGGGATCAACTTTATTGCACATTAAAATTCATATGTAATTAAGTTTATGCAGTATTTCTGAACAGTGAAGAACACAATTATCCAAATGGGCTGGAAAAAGACCATCGACTGAGCGTCTTGCTTTAATAGAGCCATCTATGAAATCTTCTCTGTGGACTTTAGTGGATTTAGTATCGGGACTTTTTGTGAGTAAAACGGCTGATTAAGGGACAGCATCAAAGATCCTACCCTCCGTTGCTTCTCTACTTTTCTCTACCCTTCCCTCATATAGCCCTCACCAGTTGAGATTACATGAAGGCTAATGGAAGCTATGCAGTCTCTTACTTTGATTCTAAGCTCTACTAGTGCCCCTATGTACTGATTTTGATTTATGATGAAGGAAGCATGTATATATACAGGGGTTGGACAATGAAACTGAAACACCTGTCATTTTAGTGTGGGAGGTCTCATGGCTAAATTGGACCAGCCTGGTGACCAGTCTTCATTAATTGCACATTGCACCAGTAAGAGCAGAGTGTGAAGGTTCAGTTAGCAGGTAAGAGCACAGTTCTGCTCAAAATACTGCAATGCACACAACATTATGGGTGACATACCAGAGTTCAAAAGAGGACAAATTGTTGGTGCACGTCTTGCTGGCGCATCTGTGACCAAGACAGCAAGTCTTTGTGATGTATCAAGAGCCACGGTATCCAGGGTAATGTCAGCATACCACCAAGAAGGACGAACCTCCACCAGCATCACGTAGTGACCTGGCCACTATCCTGCAAGAAGAATGGCTTAAACTCCCTCTGACCACTGTGCAGGACGCAGTATATGTCATTCCCAAGACCAACTGACGCTGTATTGGCCGCAAAAGGAGGCCCTACACCATACTAATAAATGATTGTGGTCTAAAACCAGGTGTTTCAGTTTCATTGTCCAACCCCTGTAGTTACAGCAAGTAGACAACTCTTTCACCAAATTAACCCAGAAGACCCAGAATTTGACTTTTTAGATGACTGTTTGTGCCAAAGAATCTAGACATGTATATTGAAGCTTCTAAATATCCCACAGTGCCAGCTAGCTATGCTAAAGTACAGCCTCCACATGGTGGGGTTAGTTTTAACGCTCCAACAACCAATACCCCCAAGTCAGAGATTCCACATCAACCTCATTTATAAATCAGTCATGTAGATGAAGTAATGCATGTAACTTTCATAGCTCTGATGTTTGCCGGTCTACTGTATGGTCAAAAAGACGTTTGCCAGTGTCGGACAGTGTTGAACAGCTGTTATGTAAGTAGTGAAAAGCTCAGCAACATGAACTGTGTTTATAAGACATTTCCAGACTACAGCTAGCCCTTAAAATCTGTCAGCACAAACCCACCCTCAGGGAAGCTGTAACATTTCCACTCATACTAGTAGCTGCTACAACTACAGGATGCACACACCCATATAAACATACAATTACTGTCATTGTGAAATCTCATATCTCTTAAACGGAGAAGCAGAAACATTCTCAATACATGTTCATGCAATCAAAAGAGCAGCTACTGCTTTATATACAATATAAGAAACTGACTGGAACTGAAAAGAATTGGGGTTTAGGTTATTAGGTGTCAAGAGTCCCATGCCCAGTGATGCCACAAGCATCTGCAGCCAGTAGGTCAAGCCATCATAACTGTCCTCTTCTACTGAGGAGATAGAGTGTCCATCAATCCTCTACCATCATTTGTGGTACTAGCCCGCTGGTGTCCATTTCCAGTTGTGTTGCACTGTCCAGTGATGCGGTGTTGGCAGCAGGTTAAGCCTGACAAGAATCAGCCCAAGTAAATTTGAACTAGGAAAGTTAATACGAAACATAAATGGGATTGTATGGGAGGAATGAGGGATGAATAAATGACACATAGAGGAGTGCAGGTCAGTATGACTGTGGATTAGAGTTCGGCGGGCTGCCCAACGTAAGTGAGTACATGCAATTGTGTTTCTGTGGGTTAAAGGATTGTATGGTTTGAATAGGGGTGAAAATGAATGGGACTGGGAGATGAAAGACAAATTGATGAGTAAGAGTCTGACCAACATTGAACTGGTCTGCCCTGAGATAGTGTCTGTGAAAATGGTTTCTGTTGGTTGATGGATGCACTTTTCCCACCCATTCTTTCTTAATTGGCAAAAAATTTGGAATTTAATGAATTTGGAATTTAATTAATACATTTTTCTGACAAACTGTAAGTTGTATACAAGCACAACATTCCTGATCAGACCACACATTCCAGAGTTGGAACAGTGTCAATATCTTAAAAACTGAAGGACTAATTCATAGACAGAGAATGTGTACAGAGAAGAAGAAGAGTGAAGCGTGGGATGACAATGATGCATGCAGTCATTCTTATCAAAGTAAACTATTTTCACTGAATGGAATTTAGTTTTTTTCTGTTGACAACTTTGTCTTGCGGTAAGTTATTAAAATCTTTTATTTATTAATAGTCTCTCCAAAATGCTGACTACAGGAGGAGACTGAAACATTAGGTTATAGTTATTTCAGCTGTTTTCTTTGTCTGTTCATCATTAAAGGTTTGCATACCAGCAATGATGGTGATGATGAGGGTTATGATGATGAGGGTGATGGGAATGATGATGAGGGTAATGATGATGATGATGATGATGATGATGCTGAGGATAATGATGATGAGGGTAATGATTATGATGATGAGGGTGATGAGGATGATGATGAGGGTGATGAGGATGATGAGGGTAATAATGATGAAGATGATGGTGATGCTGAGGATAATGATGATGAGGGTGATGAGGATGATGAGGGTAATAATGATGAAGGTGATGGTGATGCTGAGGATAATGATGATGAGGATGATGAGGGTAATGATGATGAAGGTGATGATGATGCTAAGGATAATGATGATGAGGATGAGGGTAATGATGATGAAGGTGATGATGATGCTGAGGATAATGATGATGAGGGTGATGAGGATTATGATGAGGATGATGATGATGATGATGATGATGATGCTGAGGATAATGATGATGAGGGTGATGAGGATGATGATGATGATGATGCTGAGGATAATGATGATGAGGGTGATGAGGATGATGAGGATGATGATGAGGATGATGAGGGTAATGATGATGATGATGATGAGGGTGATGAGGATGATGATGAGGATGATGAGGGTAATGATGATGAGGGTGATGATGAGGATGATGAGGGTAATGGTGATGATGATGATGAGGGTAATGATGATGAGGGTGATGAGGATGATGATGAGGATGATGAGGGTGATGATGATAGGATTATGATGAGGATGATGAGAGTAATGATGATGATGATGAGGATGATGAGGGTAATGGTGATGATGAGGATGATGAGGGTAATGATGAGGATGATGAGGATGATGAGGGTAATGGTGATGATGAGGATGATGAGGGTAATGATGAGGATGAAAGTGATGATGATGAGGATGAGGGCTACAAATGGTGTACTCCCATAGAAAATGACTGGTCGCTTGTTGCCCTGTCGCCCGCTAGTGTGAACATGGGGTTAGACTGACCGGCAATGTGCAGCACAATCAAATTACCCATACACAACTGAGAGCGTGTCCTGTTTGCGTATGTTCCTCAGGACGCCATGTGTCCCTGTTTAGGTTTGCATGCGCTTATGAGCGTCTGTTGTGTGTTCTACCTCTTGGTACAGTATGTAATATTCATATTGGACAGCGAACATAAGCCCGTGTTTGTCTGCTAGGCAGCAGCTGAGAGGCAAAGAGAACCCTGCAGGCACACTGCTGTCTCTCTCAGGGAGACGCTGCCGCGGGCCCGTTCTGGCCTCTTGCACAGATGAGTCGCGCTCTAATCCAGTGGAACACTCTACTTTCGCTAACCTTCTCCTATTCACTGGACTACCAAGCAGAACAACTCTGATGCAGACAGGGCCTGCAAACATAACCCCGTCTCCTTCATCATTACTGGTCGTATAAAAGGAGGTATCATGGATGGAGGTGATGAAAGAGTAGAGGGGAGCAGGCTATGCAGTTAAACATGTAACATGTGGTATCAGGGATTACAGCCATGTGCAGCCTGGACAGTAGCTAGGCGAGCTGAGAGGGACTCAACAAGGTCCTGAAAAGTTGTCACAGCTATCTGCAGCACCACACAGCTGCAGGAGGGTGTGTGGGGAGGATCCACAGAGTGGATCCTCAAGGTGGTCCCGACAGATGCTCAGTTGGGTTCCAGTCTGGCGAATAAGGCGGGCCAAGGTATTATTCGGAAGACTTGGTCATGCTCTTTCAGCCAATGTCAGACAGTGTTGGCAGTTCCAGAAATACTGGCACTCTTGGCTTGAAAGCCAACAATCATCTCTTTCTGCAACTCTGATAAATCACCCCTTTACCCATGACATGAGGGGTATGTGTGCAGACGGCCCATCGCTAACCTTATTTACCCACCAAGCTAGCTCAAGACACGTGACTTCCTTCATGAGCTACGCTCCGCTGCCATCAAAAGTAGGAGGTGGACATAATAACAGACGCGACTGTGTTCCTGATAGTAATAATTTTGGTTTCTGAAATATAGCATCATTTTAGAACTCACAGTGTGGGAGCCAAGCCGGGCTAAAGTGCAGCCTTCTCACGGCAGGGTTAGCGTAAACATGCTATTACAGTTGTAACCCCTACAGCAGTCCTCCATTTCAATACTCTGTTTAGCTTACACTCAGTCTCTCGACTGCTTAGCATCATATTGGAGGCCATTCCCTATAGTCTAACCTCCATCCTCTGTAGTATAGTCTCCCCTCGTGGTGGGTGAGGGTTATGGGGGTGGTGGGGTATATGGCAAGTCAGTATAAATGCAGCGTGGCTTGGCTGTGTATCCAGCTTTGTTTTCGAACTCCCCAAAAAATCCAAAAAAAAGTTTTATCTTAAATTAAATAAGTTTTTTACTTCAATTTAAACTAGAAATTAATTTTTGTTATTTTAATGCACAAGCTACATTGTTAGTTGGCTGTGAACTACACAGCTAGTGCCAACCAAAAACAAAGGGCAATGCATTTTGGCCATGTCTTTTGATCCATTCATCAAAAAAACTCGAATTCTCAAAGGAACATCTGCTTTATGTCACGGTGCAGTTGGGTATTGGACCCAAGCGCAGTGCAGGAATCCACTTGCAGTGTATTAAGGTTTATATTGCACGCGAACGGACTTCCTGGATGCGGATGCACGTGAAACTGTGTGTGTGAGAAGTGAACTGTATTGGTGAACTTTCAGGGTTTAGGCTGGGATCGAACCCCCGACCTTCGTAGTGGTAACCCCACGTGTTACCACTGCGCTAAAAAAGCTATATAGGAGCAGAAATAAACGGTAGAGGGTTTAACCGAAAGGGAAATTAAAGTTCACTGCGTGCAGAGTGACACGCTGTCTAAGTTGTTTAAGTTTTTTATTTTTTGCTCTTGGCTTGGCTCTTCTTCTCTCTTCTTGTTTTATCTAGTACCGTACCGGCTACCCCTCTACAAAGGTGCAGCAACGGTATTTGTGTGGTGAGGGCTTATATTGCTGACGCCCCAGGTGCCGCTCGTTGGCCTGATCAGCGTGGGGCATTCTAGGGTTTGGAGTTCCGGCCTGTAGTTCCCCCAGAACGGCGCCACTGCTGCCGCCCTCTGCTGGCTGCAGGCGGTACAGCCCGGTCCCTTACACTTTACAAATAAGCTTGGGAAGAAAATTGAATCACCTCTGACTGGAATGTACCTAATAGCGTAATGCCTTTACGAGCTGGAATAACAGCTGTGATTCAATTTGGCATGGACTGGACGAGACAATTGGAAATTGGAATTTGGCAAATTTCAGGATATAGGGCGCGTCAATGTTCAAACACTCTCGGATCGAGTAATTGAGCAGTTGCTCCAGATGTGGTGAATGCCTTCCCTGGTGTTTTACTGGTTGTTCCAGGTAGGTCCCACAGATTTCCAAGAGGATTTAAGGTTGGTCCAGATATGTGAATACCACCTTTGCAGCCCTGTGAATGTGAGAACTGCCATCTTGGAATACTGGGATAGGAATGCTATGTTCCTTGGTAAGATAGTGAGCAATAAGCAAAACCTGGTTGTCCAGCAGCTCAGTGTAGGCACCGTGGCTCAGATTTCCAGACACCCCCAAAACAGAGGGGACTTATTTTTGGTCTGGGGAGCTCATCAGTAATGTAGTCTCTCAACTACAGTTCTTGTGATAAAAGCTCATAGTAAAATCCATTTGAATAAATAAAAATAGATGTGTCTGTCTATCTTACACATTTAATAATGGTACGCTTGATTAGGCAACTCATTGACTGGAGACACATCTATTTGCATAACTTATTAATCAACCAAAACCCAGGATGAAGCACATGGCCCACCATGCCATACACAAAACATGTTTCAGAGTAGATGACCCTTCAAATCTCCAAGCAAAGCAAAAATGAAGCAAAAAATCTAAAGAAATGAAGAAAAGTACATCGAATTCTCCCTCCTATACACTCACACACTCAAACGCTCCACCACGTCCATCATTCATGGGCAGTTGCCTCCCATAGGAACACATGTTATTTAATTCATCAAAGCTCTACTGCCCAGGAGCTGCATTGCAAGATCCTCCATCACAGCAGACTTCCTCAGCCAGGACAATGAGATTAATGTTCCTACCCAACGCACTGTGTGTTCGGTTATGCTTGGATGTAGAACAGGGTTCTTTTTGTAGATGCTATCCACACCTTCTTACTAGAACGCCACGCTTTTTTCCAGATCGCTTCGAATCGCTTCATGTCTTTTGAGACAAGGTTGCCTTGGGTCAGGTTCCTCCTTGTCCATTCCGATTTAAGTCACTGTGTTCTTCAGAAACCAAACATGTCCACCACCAGTCGTCCCCTGAGATCCTGAAGATACACTCACAGTGTACACACTTCTAATTCGCTCACCTCCCAATGAGGAATGTGCTGTTGTTCACCACTGCAGCACATTGACAACTGATCAATGCTCTGCTAGATGTTGGAAATTTACATAAGAGATTTTTTCCCAGTGCATGAGAATCAAGCAGAGATTGTAGTTTAGTTGGAACTAAAGCTCTGCTTACTTAACTACTCCAAGCCAAGCACAATTTATTTTGTCTGATCAATGTTTTTTTGTTGTGTGTTATTTCATTTCATTGATTTTTGTTGCTGGAGGCTCTGAATTACTGTTTAACGTTGAAAGTAGGTCTACTATTGAGTAGCAAATAGTGTTGTGTGTGTGTATATGTAAATATATATATATATATATATATATATATATAGATGATATACAAGATATATAATCAAACAAAAATATTATGTACCTTGTATGTTAACGTGGTAGTACCTTCAGGCTCATATCGGCGTTAAACGAAATGATGGAGCTATGAATGCCTGCGGAGTGTGAGTGACGGGATCCATAGATTGAGAGGAGATGGTACAGTGCAGTGGATATCTCGTGATTGAGCATTTGGGTGTGGCCAAAGACCATAGTGTGAAGGAAGTAGCTGAATCTGCAGGTGTATGGAAGCGTACGGTCATACAGGTCTACCAGCAGTGGCTAAAATCCCAGCCTACAGGGAATTCTCCTTGGAATTGTGCCAGGGAAGGCATCCACCAAATCTGGCCCAACTGGAACTGTACATTGATGTGGCCTACACCCAGAAACTTGTCCCGTTCATGCCTAATCCAGTCACAGCTGTTATTGGTGTTTGTGGAGGCGTAACATGCTAATAGATACGTTTCAGTCACAGGGGACATGTTTTGGTCAACCAGCTACTCAAGCACTACCTACAACTGCTAAAGCATTTCATGCACCACATTAAATTTGCTGTGAGATTCACAGTCTCACGGTGTGCAGTGTGCAGCAGCCCTGTGGATATGCTAAAAAAAAACTTTGAATATCTTTTAAGGATGTGATTCCATTACTTAGTCACACTCCAGTGATTATATTCCACTCCAGAAGACTTATGGTGTGAAAAAGTACGTTCTAATGTGACTGCGTTTAAACTCAAGTGGAAAGGAGCTTATGTGACCTCCTGGTGTACTTTGTAAGTTCTAAGAACAGAGGCAAAACTCCTTCCCCGTCATATCGACCCTTGTTTCACCATTTGGCTTTATTGCAAACTTCAAAATTCAGTCTCAGTTTTCTTCCAAAAAAAATCCCGCTGCCAGCTACAAAGGAAAGTTAGAGGAGGCACGTCTTGATAGTTCTTGATTTTCCCTGATGCTGGTAGACAGCCTCATGTTTTCCTACCTTGTTTCTTGTGGTTTTCCGGTGTCAGACATGGCATCACAATTATTCCTCATTTTCATATCTATTCATATCTATTCACATACATATCTATTCATATCTATTCACATATATATCTATTTCTATCTATTCACATATATATCTATTTCTATCTATTCACATATATATCTATTCATATCTATTCACATATATATCTATTCATATCTATTCACATATATATCTATTCATATCTATTCACATATATATCTATTCATATCTATTCACATATATATCTATTCATATATATTCACATATATATCTAGATAGATAGATAGATACTTCATTGATCCCAGAGGGAAATTCAAGAACATAGGGAAATTCAATATCTATTCATATCTATTCACATATATATATCTATTCATATCTATTCACATATATATATCTATTCATATCTATTCACATGTATATATATCTATTCATATCTATTCACATATATATCTATTCATATCTATTCACACACATATATATATATATATATATCTATTCATATCTATTCACATATATATCTATTCATATCTATTCACACATATATATATCTATTCATATCTATTCA
Source organism: Prochilodus magdalenae (assembly GCA_024036415.1). Taxonomy (NCBI): domain Eukaryota; kingdom Metazoa; phylum Chordata; class Actinopteri; order Characiformes; family Prochilodontidae; genus Prochilodus; species Prochilodus magdalenae. Next base: position 28,875 of record JAMWET010005951.1, on the reverse strand, counting down.
CATATATATCTATTCATATCTATTCACATATATATCTATTCATATCTTTTCACATATATATCTATTTATATCTATTCACACATATATCTGTTTATATCTATTCACATATATATCTATTTATATCTATTCACATATATATCTATTCATATCTATTCACACATATATATATATATAAATATTTATATTTATTCACATATATATCTTTTCATATCTATTCACATGTATATCTATTCATATCTATTCACACATATATCTATTTATATCTATTCACATATATATCTATTCATATCTATTCACACATATATATATATATATATATATAAATATTTATATCTATTCACATATATATCTATTCATATCTATTCACACATATATCTATTTATATCTATTCACATATATATCTATTCATATCTATTCACATATATCCATGTATATTTCCATATAGGTATGTGACATCTGCAAATAGTTTCCGAACGTATGAAGAGTATGGGCAGCATGAATATCAACAGGATCACTGGAACACATTGGTAGACTCTGGTGTAAGAACTAAGGAAGGAATCCTAAAATCATTCCTAATTTAATTGTTCAATTTTTTCTCCAATGGACAGCCAATCGCTAGAAAGTGCTGGTAGTGCTGAAGGAAAGCCATTGTGGCTATTGTGTATAGACTGTAAGCAGGTGTCCTAGTGCTGCGAGACCTGCACTGCTTTCCTGGAAAAAGATCTAGGAATTTACTACTCGGGGTGACGGTTATTGGCTTTGAATTAAGGAACAGAGGGAGCTTTTCAAAAGGAAGTGGCCCCAATAAACTAGGGTCAATTCAGAATAACCTTTATAGTGATGCCTAATCTTGTTGGTTCAGAGATCAATTGCTTGAACCCAAGCAACTGTCAATCACAAGCATCCAATAATGTATATTCCTAGGCCGATTCGAGTCAATTCAATCCAATTCAATTTAGTTCAACTGAATTCAATTTCAGGTCAGCTGTATTGATATTCTACCAATATAAGGTTGACAGTCAATATAAAGGATGTGCATGAGCAGTAACGGTAGGTCAGAATATGACTAGAACTGGGGTGCAAAACATCAGAACATACAGTAAACAGATACAGAGCAACAGGTAGACTAAAGTGCAAGTTAAACAAAATATGAAATATGTTACAAATCTGTAATTGCATACATATTGCACAGCTATGATCTCTTATAACAGCTACATAGACACTCAGAATCATGGCAGTCACCTAAATACTGATGGGACAGACAGTCGGAGTGCATAAGGTGTAGTGATGTTGGCGGTCAGTACAAGATGTGTACAGGTGGTATATAGGTGATGAGGTGCAGCAGCAAATATTGCACAATACATGAGTCTGATTGAATATAGAGAGAGATATGGGTCCATACAGTGTGTTACAATAGTGTCTGATGCTCTGCTTGGGGAGATGCCGGTTGTAGAACCAAAATATTTGGTACAGCTTATATATGTAGTTAGCCTAAACACAAAGTACAGCAAAATACAGCTTAGTGTTTAGTGTGCCTATTATATATACTGTAGTACATGACTAAGCTTACAGCTAAGCAACAGAACACCAGAGCCTGTGTGTTAAGGCTGTTACACAACAAACATAATGACACTTAAATGTTCCGAGTGGTTTTTTTTTTTTTTGCATGAGAACTGTGCACCCTGAACGCAATGTGATTTCCTTGGAGCTGTGCCAAATTGTTCATCCTGGTAAAAACAACAAAGCAGAATATCTGTCACAGATGGACTCGCGATGGGAGACTGGAGTCAACCGCAAGTTTATTACATAGTCATAGTCTACAAAAACAGATCCCAGGATAATCAGTCATTATATACATTATATACATATATACAGTACAAAGCCTCAAACTCAGAAGCTGTGAGGCAAGTTTAAGGCCATTACAGATCAGGAACTTGAGCATAGTATGGTTCTTTTTACAAAATGGCTACGAATGAGCAACATGTGAGTGAACCAGGCTAGGATTCTGGTGAGAGTGAGATGTGGGGGTGTGGAGGGGAATTTTTCTAAGCTTGGCATTTTCAGATGGCCATTTTCAGATGGGCAATTGAGACATTTTGCAAAATGCTTTCTCCTGTGGAAAAGTGCATAGAGAACATGGAGTTTCCTCACCTGATGTTAGGAGAGAGAAGCTCGTTTTATTCACGGCTCAGTTCTCCTTAGCTCAGTCCCCGAATGTTGGCACTCAACTACTGTACATGTTAGAACAGTGAGGAAGCTAAAACTGTAGGTGCTACCGAGCAAACTGTAACTCGTAGTTCATCGTCCTGTTTGTAGCTCTGTCTGAGCGGCTTTTGGAGATTCTGATAGCATTTTAGCGTTGATTTAGCATTTGAGAAAAAGTTCACTATGCTGGAATACAGTTGCTCCCTCATCTGGGTTGTCATCATGCCAACAGTAGACATGAATGTGAATGATCTGTGAGATTCTGTAGGCGGGGAAAGTTCACACACTGCAAAAACAGCAACTGCAAGTAACTTGATATCTTAAATTCTCATGTTATGATTTTTATAAAATAAGACATGGGCAATAGCTACGGCTCTGCTTCTGTGTGTTTAAGTATCGTTTTATATTCTCATAGTTATATTTGTATTTAGTTATTTTATTTTCTTGCTGCTTGCTGAACCGAGATGGGGGGTTGTATTATAATTTTGTTGTGCAAGTGTACAAGTATAATGCACAATGACAATAAAGTATTCATTCATTCATTCATTCATTCATTCATTCATAACTGTTGATTAAAATATTTCCCTAAGTTTTTAATTCTTTTAAGTGAGTAAGTGAAATATGTACAGGGGTTGGACAATGAAACTGAAACACCTGGTTTTAGACCACAATCATTTATTAGTATGGTGTAGGGCCTCCTTTTGCGGCCAATACAGCGTCAGTTGGTCTTGGGAATGACATATACTGCGTCCTGCACAGTGGTCAGAGGGAGTTTAAGCCATTCTTCTTGCAGGATAGTGGCCAGGTCACTACGTGATGCTGGTGGAGGTTCGTCCTTCTTGGTGGTATGCTGACATTACCCTGTATACCGTGGCTCTTGATACATCACAAAGACTTGCTGTCTTGGTCACAGATGCGCCAGCAAGACGTGCACCAACAGTTTGTCCTCTTTTGAACTCTGGTATGTCACCCATAATGTTGTGTGCATTGCAGTATTTTGAGCAGAACTGTGCTCTTACCTGCTAACTGAACCTTCACACTCTGCTCTTACTGGTGCAATGTGCAATTAATGAAGATTGGCCACCAGGCTGGTCCAATTTAGCCATGAGACCTCCCACACTAAAATGACAGGTGTTTCAGTTTCATTGTCCAACTCCTGTATTTCTTATTATACAGGCAGATCATTTAGCTTGTTTTAGCACATTTCTTCAAACAATCCAAGTGATCTACCAATATAGTTAGACAATTTGATTTACCAAAAACCACGTAAAGCAAATAAAACGTGTGGAAATAAGTTACATAATGTCATAATGAGCAACAATCCCCAAAGGAGAAATTTGTAATTGATTCCTAATAACCTTGCTTGACAAGATATCTTTTTTGTAGTGCAAAAACGTATGTCGCATTTTCGCTGTCTGTGAAATCACGCCGGGTATGAAGGTGCCATCTGTTACATCTCTGTCTATCTACGTCTGCCTGTCCCTGTTCATGTCAAACTACGCCCCCCCTGGTTGTTTCGTGGCATTGCATTTCATTGCTTTTTTTTAAACACCACTTCTACCCCGCATGAAGTGTGTCCTGGGCGTGTGTCTTTAGAGAGTCCCGGGACCCGTGTCTTTTCCCGGGTCTGGCTCCTTCACCGCACCGTTTCACCCTTACAACATGTCTTTAGTCATAGCAACCTGTGTTTTGACCCCGTTACCCAGACTACCCCAAATAAACTACACAATGCACCTGCATCCCACCTCAATTACTACGTTACACCATCAGTTTTGGATATGCTTAAATTTTTTTTTTAAATTGCATGAAAAAAAACCTGTTCAGTGTGTATTGACCTTCATCATGAATAAAATGATGGCTATGTTTGGGTTGCAGGAACAAGCATGAGTCCCATAGATACTCATAATTTGTGAGAACCCATCAGCTTCAGTATTCTATTAGCGTTTATGGCAAAAACAAACAAAAACTAAAGTGAAGGAAAATATGTGTCAAATATGCTCTAATATTAGCAGATCCTTTCCCAAAACAAACCTTAATGCCTTGTACCTGAGAACTACATTGGCACCAGATTGGTTAACTCTTTGTTCATTTAGACCGATCAAACCTATTCATCTTGAAGTGAAACTCACTGAGCACATGAGATGAGATGTAGGCCTACTGCTTGATTTCCCCCAAACTGTTTGATGGGCAGTGGTGAAATTGTACCCACACTAAACGTTGGCTTCCTAATCTCTCCCTGATATTTTTCTGATGGTGCTATTAGCAAAAATCGGTTGACTCAGAAAGTCAAAGCTGGCTCCATTTTGTCTGGACCCCTTTTAAACAATGCGTTTGCGTTCAGTCATCTCGGTGCAAAACGATTGAACTGTATTTGAAATGAATGCTATCCTTCCAGAAAAAAATAAATTGATTCTATTTCATTGAGGCATTTCCATTGCCTGGAAATTGAGGCCAACCCCCATTATGGTAAATGGAGGGAATCCGGGGTGGAGAAGCTTTCACTCGGCTGTCTTCTGTAATGTTACTACCGTACGAATTACTGAAGTGGCCGATTGGACTGACACTTAACATTTAGCAAGCATCCCAGGTTTAGATTAATTGGGCAAACTGCATCTTCAAGGCCAGACGCTGGCATAGTAGTAGATGCCTTGCATAGGGAAACAAATTTGTGCAGTTACTTGTTATATATTTTACCTAACTATAGAGATTTATTTGTTTTCTGTAATTTCTCAATTGTATTCTGTATAACTTGCACTTTAGTCTACTTCTTGTTCTGTATCTGTTCTGCTGCTATTTTCCTGCTGTAACAATGCAAACTTCCCCATGTGGGATAATAAAACGTTATCTCATCTGATCTGATCTCATCTCATCTCATTGTATCGTATCTTATCTTATCTCATGTTATCTTATCTCATTTTATCTAATCTCGTTTTATCTAATCTCGTTATCTTATCTTATCTTATCTACTCGTATCGTATCGTATCGAATCAAATTGTATCGTATCGTATCGTATCGTATCGTATCGTATCGTATCGTATCGTATCGTATCATAACATAGCATATCATATCATATCATATCGTATTTTAACTTATCTCATCTTATCTCATCTCATGTCATCTCATCGTATCGTATCGTATCGTATCGTATCGTATCGTATCGTATCGTATCGTATCGTATCGTATATCATATCATATCATATCATATCTTATCTTATCTTATCTTATCTTATCTTATCTTATCTTATCTTATCTTAGCCGTATCGTATCGTATCATATTATATCATATCGTTCCGTATTTTAACTTATCTCATCTCATCTCATCTCATCTCATCTCATCTCATCTCATCTCATCTCATCTCATCTCATCTCATCTCATCGTATCGTATCGTATCGTATCGTATCGTATCGTATCGTATCGCATCTTATATATATATATATATATATATAAGATATAATATATTTGAGTTGCTTTGAAAAATGCTGCTTCATGTCCATATGGAATAGCTACAGCTTGCAGAGGCTCAGTATCTGCATTAATAACTTTGGTGATTGACCTGTGGCTCAAATTAAATAGTACAGTGGTGAGGAATAAGCCTAATCACACATGACGAATTTGCTATACTTAGAGTTATCATCTCACTGGTTCTGAAAACAGTGAATAAGTTATTCCAGCATATGCCAGAGGCGCATTGCTATTAATCTTACAGTTTGTGGTAGAAAAATAAACAGTGGGTGTAAATACAGAGACTCAAGAGCTACGGAATCCATATCTGACCCAGGTGCTTTGGCACGGCTTGGTGAATTCCTGCCATCAATACACCTACCAAACCTGTTCATGAGCTGCTTTATTGATTTCAGGTTTTTAGAGCGGAGAAATCAGTGAATTAAACAAGGTTTGCTCACCTCTGTACTAGAGTACTAAGGTAGTGAGTGAATTTCTAAACTTAAACACTGCAGTAATACACATATACAGCACTGTAACTCTAATACAGCACATGGTAGTACACACCATTTCAATATAACAACATTCATTCACCACAACACAACATGATGGCACTAATACATGTCAATAACACATGCACAACACATCAATTACAGCATAATAACACAAATACAGCACTAATGCATCACAAAAACACTATCCTATCATCACATCCCGATACTGGACTGGATGCAAAGACATTTTTTGGGCTTTGGGAGCTGACAGTTTGTCCCTAATGTAGTATTTACTCGTCTGTTCATTTTTCTACAGGGCTAGTCTGTCAATGACGGCAGTCCATCATTAGCCATTACTGAGTCTGCAGAATCCCATGCCTATTTCGATATTCAGAACAGAGCATCTTACATAACGTTCATCATTACCTGGAATGACAGCTCTGGAGAGTTTTACTTTGCACCCCAAATACAGCCCCAGAGGCGAAATACATTGCCAGGCGCTAAGAGCAAAGCACATTTCATCAGGGAGACTGCCCAGGTCAGCGTTTGAACCAAGTTAGGCATGAAATACAGGGTTTGATCTGGATTCTGGAAGGGGGGGAAAGGGGCGAGAGAGATAAAAGGGGGAAAAGAGAGGGGAATTAATGAGAGGCCGCTGGCACCTGTGGACCGGGAGAAGGGAGAGAGGAGACGGAGCTCTTTCTAAGTAATGTGTGCGGTATGGTTCTCCTGTGGCATTAAACAGTGTGTTTACTGACACTGGTAATGATCATCACATATATATATATATATATACACAGCTACACAGCACATTTCCGCTCACTGGACTCAGTGAGCTAACGCTTATGTCATATAGAGACTGTGCCTTTATGGGAATCTGTGTTTAATGTTGCAGCACTTAATGAAAAGCTATAAGTGAGAGATATGTAGAGAGAGAGAGTAAGAGAGAAAGAGAGAGAGAAAGGGGACCATTAATTAGGCCCCTGTGAAAAAAAAAAACAGGAGGTGTTAGAGCACAGAGGCTTGTGGAGAGATTACAGCAAGAGCTCATCTGATTAACCGCACATACAGCCATGCCACAGTATCCTGTACACCAGGTCTTCCCATTAGTCCCTAGGTGTAAACAATTATGATTCTGATGTGTACAGCTCTTTAACACCATGACGTTCGGCCATTAGCTTTGGTCCTCGTCCAGGCTGAGCCATTAACGGCCCCACATCATAGATTTCCCTTTAATCAAAGATATCGTGAGCGAGCTGTGTGTATTTCCAACTACAAAACCCTTCTATTACAATGTAATTACAATGTTACTATATGATAAGCTTTTTATCACCATATGGCGGAAGCATTGCAATAGGTAGGATGATAGCTGCTCTGCTGTTGGTTGTAGCTTGATGTTATGGCTTTGCAGGAAAAACAGCACATTTGAAAAATGTATCTACTTAGTGTTGGCCTGCCTACAGGGTTGCAGGGTTATTGCGAAGAAGTTCTAGCTGTAATAAAAACGTACTGTGTGACACGCAAGTTGAACTTCATAGAATATTCATCCCTTTGTTTTAATGTAGAGTTATTCTCATTCAAGGTTTGCACACCGAGCTGTAATTACTTCCTATGGGCAAATAGGTAATTGGGGTAATTTGGGTTTGCTCTAACTGCCCTGCAGAAGGCATGTGGAAATGAGTTGTGGAAATTCATGCTTGTAAATGAGAAAGTAAATATGAATGCTTGTAACTGAAGATGTGTCCTGCTGTTGTAGTACATATTTTTCAAATATGTATACACTCATCATCAAAAGAGTAGCTGTACCCAGAAGGAGGTGTGAGATTGGAGTGCTGTTGGGAAGAAGATAAAGGTTACCAGGAACAGTAAATGATGATAGGTTTAGACTGATATGGGTAATATTTATTGAGCTACACATACAGAAGTAGTGGCTCTCAGTATGGTGTTGGGCCACCATGTTTGCTGATGCAACATGCCAGACGTCTCGGCATGGAGTTGTAGAGGTTCCTAATGGTGTCCTGTGATAATCCATCCCATGCATCTTGAATATTCCCATACAGTTCCTATAGATTTTGCAGTAGGACTGGCACCAGGCATTCTGGACATGTGACACTTAACAACAAACCTGACCGTCGTGGTCATCATTAGATCGACTGGATTATTACAAGGACAATTATAAAGTCATCACTCTTCAGAAAGGCAACCGTTTGTCCTTAGAAGAAAAACTAGACTATACATATAACAAGACGTACCTGATTGCCCTAAAATCATGACGGCATGTGGCACGGCTGGGGTTTAAACCCTGAGCTGTCACCCCAGTGCTGCTCTCCAGGTTTCTAAGTTTTCATCATAAAGAGGGGGGCCCTCAGGAACGGTGCTTATGTGCTTCTGCAGTCGCAGCACAGCGTTTCCTGATAAGATGTTTATTTTCTTCCCATTCAAAAGCAGAGTTCAAAAGAATTAATAAAAAATAGACTTCATTTTTCGTGAAGGACAGAACGTGGCATACCAAAACATGATGTTCTTATCTTCCGGTATTCAGCAGGACCATGTGGAATTCAACTCCGACTTTCTAGAAAGCTTTTTATCCTCTTTATTTATTACACTCACAGAGAGAGAGAGAGAGAGAGAGGGAGAGAGAGAGAGAGAGAGAGAGAGCGGAATAAAGAGGGAGAGAGAGAGAGAGAGAGAGAGAGAGAGGAAGAAAGAGAGAGAGGGAGAGAGAGAGATAGGGTGAGAGAGAGAGAGAGAGAGAGAGAGAGAGAGAGAGGTAGGGAGAGAGAGAGAGAGAGAGAGAGAGAGAGAGAGAGAGAGAGAGAGAGAGAGAGAGAGAGAGAGAGAGAGAGAGAGAGAGAGAGAGAGAGAGAGAAAATGTGTGGAGTCCTGTAAGAAAGAACATGTTTCTCAACCTTTGCTCCATTGTCAGCAGGCAAAAAAAAAAGGGGTCCTCATTAAAAAGAAGCAAAGGAAGAAAAGATTGGTTGCTGCAGCTGCTTAACAGCAAGTCATATTTTGAGCATAATCAAATGTCACTGCTAGCATTCAAATCTACTGAAAGGCACCTCATTCAGCTTCAGTAACGATCGCTAATTAAGTTGGATTGACGACGCCTACGTTCAGTTTTTGGTTATTCTGCACTTCATTTTTTTCCCTGCTCATTTCTCACAGATTTCGAGGCAGAACCATGTGCTTCTGGTGACAAATTACTTGATCATATGATTTTCATAAAGCACTGTACAGTATATCATACAGCGACCGACCTGGGATTCATTAGCAATGGGCAAGCAACATGTTAGCAACCACCTGGGATAACATAGGAAGTGCTAAGTTACCACCTAGCTGTCAATCCATTTTACAGTTCATTCCCAAACTTAACTATGTTATTGTTATTATGTAGACTTACTGTAATGTGTATGTGCCAAAAGCGACCTGCTTAGTCTGGCATAAATCACAAGATTACCCATCATACCCCACTAAAATGTGCTGGAGAAAGTGCCTCCACAACCAGGGTTGAGGAACACTGTCATAGAAAGCCAAACTGTTCCCCAGTTTTACGGTATAAATGTCTTGGAGGTGTAGAAGTGTTCCCTCTCCAGTCCAAATATGGATATCAAGCTGCTAGAACAGCCGGTTTGAAATTCAGCACATTAACATATACTCACCTGTTTAACCATTCAGCTGTTTGGCTCCTCCCATTTATACAAATGTTATAAGGAGTGTTTCAGTCTGAAAGTACACAAGCAGTTCGGTGGATCAGTATCGGTTCATTGGTTAGACAGAATTTCCTGTTTAAATATTGATGTGTCGTTGGCTGTGCACATAAAGAGCTGGCACTTAGTCATAATAGTGTTCGTCTAAGTGAACATGCATAATGAGCAGTTGGTGTGATGCAGTGGATAACACCACTACCTGCCAGTGAACTATCACCACATATGGGAAGCTGGGGTTTGATTCCCGGTCTGGGTGACTATGTCCGTGGTACACCAATAAGATTCCGTGGGCAAGAGTCCTAACAATACATTGGCCTACCTGTAATACAATTAGCCTGGAAAGCCACTCTGGATAAGAGGATCAGCAAAAATGCTACTTTGATTATTGATCAAACAACTGGAATTAGTTATGGTGTCATATGCAAAATCATAAAAATCTATATCGCTAGCACAAAACATTCTGCCGTGTGTCCTCCTGAGCACTGTGAGTGGCCTGCTGCCTGGCCTTTACATAAATGCTCACATACATCATTAGGGTGGGATTCATTCCAAAATAACTACTACTAGTTCTCCCATCCAGAGCACCTGGGTTCCTTGCTCTTACTCCCAGGGAGTAGCTTTCATTGATTCCCGGATTCAATTGCTTGTCTCCATGCATGGACACATACTCCTTATGCTCCTTATGTTTTTCTGTAAGCTGCTTTATGACAGCATTAGTTGTTAAAAGCCCTATACAAGTGATTGATTGATTAATTGATTGATTGATTGATTGGTTGATTGATTGATTGATTGATTGATTGATTGATTGATTGATTGATTGATTGATTGATTGATTGATTGATTGATTGATTGATTGATTGATTGATTGGTTGGTTAGTTGATTGATTGATTGTGTAGAATGCAAAATCTGATTTGGACTTAAAACCGTACACTACCAGTCACAACTTTAGACACACCCAACTCAGTGGATGTTGTTGGTGATCTTAAAGACTCCAACTGATGATAGTCTGAACCAGCCCATATCCTGATATACCTCATATACTCTTGATGTACCACAGCATTATATTTCTCCATATCTCTAAATATATATTTAGTCACGCAAAAAAACGTTGACCTCTAGTTACTCTTTTACTTTAGTGAATATTCATGATGGACAGACCAATAGAATTGACCCATAATGTGTAGGAAAATAATATAAAGCTCCACTGCAGGCTAAGAAAGCTGGTTCATCCTCCTGTAAAGTTCCATTGTGGAGGTTTTTAAGGTGGACTGTATAATTCCATGAGGGATATGTTATAGTTTGATGTCTAAAATATTAAGCTAAACATGAGGAGAACCTTCTATGAATAGTCAAGCCTAAGCTTATGACTGGTAGTGTAAGTAATATGGCTGCCTTCAAACTGTCTTGTCATTAGGCCTCAAATAATGAGTTAACAGGATGTAGCATGCATGCTAACTGTTCTGCTAACTTACTATTTGATGTATTCATTGAGCTTGAATTTTTTAAATATCCGGTTTATATATTTATAAGTTAAAATCTTTCACAGTGGAGTAGATCTGCTTTTTTATGCACTCAGTTTCTCATTTGGACTCATCGCATACGCTGTCTGCCATTATCTGGCATCCTCTGTTTTCCCTTGCACTGCGCTCGTCTCTTTCCCCATCTCTTGAAGAGTGGGTCAACATGTCCCTGTGTAACGTTATATAAGGATATGTATTCAGAGCTGACTGAAAAGAATTATGTAGGGCTGAAGACCCAGAAGGCCAGACCAGGTGGCTCCCCTGCATTATACATACACGCTTCATCAAAACAATAGCTGCCCCCAGAAGGAAGTGTGGGATTGCAGTGCTGTTGGGAAGGAAGTTAAAGGCTACCAGGAACATGGGCAATATGTATTGAGCTACACATACAGGAGTAGTGTCTCTCAGTATGGAACTAAGCCTCCATGTTTGCTAACGCGACATGCCAGACGTCTCGGCGTGGAGTAAGGGCATCACTGTTCGCTGAATGTCCACAGTGGTAGTTGTTGGGTCAGTCAGGTACAGCGATAAGGATCTAGACCAGGCCTACCCATGAAGTTTCAGTCCTGGCAGTTGATTCCTTTCGGGTTGGCCATGTGTGCAGATATCCATTTGATGATCAGTGCATACCCACCTATATTTTCAGTTCTGGCTTTCTGAACAGGCACTGTGCCGGGCAGCCAGTCTGTTGAGGTATATATCAGTAACAGTGATACGGCCACCAATGATGTGATGAAGCACGGCACACGCTGCACAGCACAAAGAAACAGAAGTTATCAGACTCTCTTCCTCTCCTCGCTCGCTTTGCTCGCTAATCGCTCCGCACCTGCCTCGTTCACTCACTTTCTCTTCCATCCAAATGGGTTTGGCAGCCCTCCTGTTCTCCATCTCTCTTCCTCTCGTTTTTTCACCTCTCCTCTGTAGACAGGTGCTGTGTTGTCGTCCTGTCGTTGTTCCGCTCTCCTTCAGGTTTGATTAGTGACGTTCTCTCTCTTTTGTCTTTTAGTCTTCTCTCATCCTTTCTTTTTCTTTTCCTTTCTCCCTCCGTCTTCTCATTCTTGCCTTCCCTTTTTCCCCGTGTTCGATCAGTCTGTTCTTCACCTCCTGATTAAACCGAAGTGCTGGATGGTGGGGGGTGTTTCTATCGCTCAATATGTCAATATCTGAACCTCAGCCAAACAATACATTCCCAAATAGATCCATCTCCACCCCCCCTCTATCTATCTCCCCCCTCTCTCTCTCTGTCTCTCTCTCTGTCTCTCTCTCTCTCTACCTCTGTCTTTTTCTTTTCTCTTTTCTCTTCTTATTTATCTCAAAAATAACATGTTCCTACATTGATCCATTCTCACCCCTCTCTAGCTCTGTCTCACTCCTCTCTATCCCTCTCCCCTCTCTCTCTGTTTCTCTCTGCTCTCTCTCTTTCTATCACTCTCTTACCTCTGTCCCTCTCTTTTCTCTGCTTCTCTAGCTCTTCAATAAATAACACATTCCCAAATCAATTCATTCTCACCCCTCTCAGTCTCTCGTTTCTCACTCTGTCTCTCTCTCCCCTTCTTCTATCTCTCTCTATCTCTTCTATCTCTGTCTCTCTCTGTTTCTCTCTCTCTGCCTGTCTCTCTCCCCTTCTTCTACCTCTCTCTCTATCTCTCCTATCTCTGTCTCTCTCTGTTTCTCTCTCTCTGCCTGTCTCTTTCTCCCCTTCTTCTATCTTTCTCTCTCTGTCTCTCCTATCTCTGTCTCTCTCTTCTCTCTCTTTATCTCTCTTTCTGTTCCTCCCTCCTCTGTCGCTCTCTCTTCCTCTTTTCTCTCACTCTCCTATCTCTGTCTCACTCGTCTCTCTCTCTCTCTCTCTCTCTCTCTTTTTCTCCTGCAATACATCCCCAAATAGATTTATCTCCCCCTTTTTCTCTCTTTCTCTCACTCTCTCTTCTTTTACACTGTTGAATATCGCTCTTTTTTTCTCATCGTTTTCATGCTTCTCCGTTATCTCCTACTCTTTAACTCTTCCTCTCTTTTTTGCTCTCTCTCTGTTGCTCTTTCTTCTTATCATCTTTTTACTCTTCACTCATGCCATCTTTGTCTTTCCTCTTTTCTGCTTTCTTGTCTCTCTGTCTCTTTCTCTATCTTGTGTTTACCATTTGTCTTTTTTATCTCCCTGTTTCTGTCTCAGTGTATGCAAATATGCTTCTCTTTTCTATTTCTCCCTCACTCTGTTTATTTATAGTTATTTCACTATACATAAATACAACACCTGCTGATCAAATGACATGTATAGATATGTGCTCTCTCTCTTTCTCTCTCTCCCACTCTCTCTCTCTCTCTCTCTCTCCCTCTCTCTCTCTCTCTTTCTCTCTCTTTCTCTCTCTCTGCCTCTCTTTCTCTCTCTGTCTCTCTCTCTTTCTCTCTCTCTGCCTCTCTTTCTCTCTCTGTCTCTCTCTCTTTCTCTCTCTCTCTCCCCTCTCTTTCTCTCTCTTTCTCTCTCTCTCTTTTTCTCTCTCTCCCACTCTCTCTCTCTCTCTCTCTTTCTCTCTCTCTCTCTCTTTTTTCCCTTCACCCCCCCCCCCTCTCTCTCTCTCTCTCTCTCTCTCTCTCTCTCTCTCTCTCTCTCTCCCTGCCTGGATAAAAAGCCTGACCTCAGTAGACCCGTATGGGATTTCTCAGGCCTTTTTGTTTGCCTTTTCTTGTTTTCTGCTCTTTGGGGGGGTTCTGCAGCTGTAGTCGGTCTGGACTGGCATCGTTCATGCCTTTTGTTCCTCTCTCACTGTGGCCGTACCTCATTCACACTCCACCTGCACTGCTGGGACTTCATTTGGCCTGTGTAGCCGCTTCCCGCGCTGTTTGTTTGGGAAGGCTGGAGGTGCTTTTGTGCAGCTCATGGCTTGTTCAGTCCTTGTATTTTTAGCGTATAACAAATAGAAGCACCTGACGGGGTGTTATACCCCCGTACAGAAATCACAATATTACTACTGCGGTGGGTTTCTGTTTTGTTTTGTTCCTTGGGGTCCAGTTATGCCGTTAGTGTGGGGGATGTTGTAGCGAAAGCATGACCCCTACATGATCATTTTAACCCTGTCTTTAAGACTGACAAGGCTCATTTATAACGTACACTGAAACAAATGATTGTACATTCCATTTAGCCTCCACCAAACCAATAAGAACACTACCGACACTTCACCAAATATGTCAGTAGGGCTTCTTTTGGTCGTGGTCAGTTTAGCTCAGTGCTAGCCAAACCTACAAACGCTACCCAGTACATGACTAGGAAACACAGCTTTGATCTGCTGAACAAATTCCACAGGGTACCCACTCCTTGATGATGAGCACCTCCAGCCCTCACCTATGGCTCCTACTGCACATGGTGACACTCCCTCTGCACACCACATCATTCCACAAAACCTATTAGTGCTCCACCCAGCCTCTCTCCACCGCCCTCTCCACCATTAATACTGGCATGGGCACCACTCATGCACACGGAGACCCCAATCACTGCTGGTGGCTGACCTGAGCTGGATGACAGTCACCTTCAAGCCATCTGATGTGCCTCTGCCAGTGTGTGTGAGCACAGAAGGATGCCATAAGGAAAATGGTTGTCCCACACAACAATGGTGCCATTGTTCCACATTGAAGCCCTGCACCACTGTAGCGCTGACGTAGTGTAAGACACAGAGGAGGCCATGATCCTCCAGTGAGTGGTGCTAGTACAGTGGTCTACCTCCAAAAGAAAACACGGCCCCCTACACACACACTGATTAGTCTGATTGTGGTCACCATGTAGTCACTTCCTGCTCTGAAAAGCAGTCCCATCTGAAACACTCTTCCTAACTTCAGTGTGCATGAGCTAGAGTTCTCTAGGCCACTTGTGAATGTGTTGGGTTGTGAGACATCACTAAAACAATGGGCTGTCTTTGCAGCTCACCTTCCCTCTATGGACTGTATGGAGTGGAGTGTGACTAGTATATCATCGTCCAATGAAAAACATGTATCTCCACTTTTGCCCATTTTTACTTTAATGTATCATTTGAACACATCAGCTGCTGTTGTGTTCACTGAGTGAGAATCTCTTGATGAATGGACCAATAGAACTGGCCCAAAACTGCTTGGAAAGACGTCCAGTTCCATTGACTTCCATTGAAGGTTTTTGGCCTCTCCTGTAAAGTTGCCATTTTGGAGATACTTGTTTTTCTTTGGACAGTGATGATATGTAACACAAACGTATGTGGCTACATACCAAACCGTCAGTTTCCAACAGTACTGTGGTAGACAGTTCCAGTGTTTGCTATACAGCAGAAATAGACACTCGGGGTCAGTTTCCCAGACCGCCCCCTGCTTTACTATACAGCATTCTCCTTTCAAATGTAAGCTCAGTCCAGGACTAGGCTTAATATCTGTCTGGAAAACCAGTGTGACAGAGCTCTAATGCCTTTCTCTTCTTCTCTCTCAGACAGCAACTTCGTGCTGGGGAATGCCCAGGTGCAGTCACTCTATCCCATCGTCTACTGCTCGGACGGCTTCTGTGAGCTGACGGGATACGCCCGCGCCGAGCTGATGCAGAAGAGCTGCGCCTGTCACTTCCTGTATGGCCCGGAGACCAGCGACAGGCTGACCGCACAAATCCAGAGTGCTCTGGATGAACGCAGGGAGTTCAAGACTGAGCTGGTCTTTTACAAGAAAGGAGGTGAGAGAGCAAGAAAGACCATCTGATCAAAACATGAAAGATCAGGGGTCTAGTGGATTTACAATGGACAATGAAACTGAAACACCTGTCATTTTAGTGTGGGAGGTCTCATGGCTAAATTGGACCAGCCTGGTGGCCAATCTTCATTAATTGAACATTGAACCAGTAAGAGCAGAGTGTAAAGGTTCAGTTAGCAGGTAAGAGCACAGTTCTGCTCAAAATACTGCAATGCACACAACATTATGGGTGACATACCAGAGTTCAAAAGAGGACAAACTGTTGGTGCACGTCTTGCTGGCGCATCTGTGACCAAGACAGCAAGTCTTTGTGATGTATCAAGAGCCACGGTATCCAGGGTAATGTCAGCATACCACCAAGAAGGACGAACCTCCACCAGCATCACGTAGTGACCTGGCCACTATCCTGCAAGAAGAATGGCTTAAAATCCCTCTGACCACTGTGCAGGACGCAGTATATGTCATTCCCAAGACCAACTGACGCTGTATTGGCCGCAAAAAGAGGCCCTACACCATACTAATAAATGATTGTGGTCTAAAACCAGGTGTTTCAGTTTCATTGTCCAACCCCTGTATATACTAGTATTATACATATACTAATATTACTGTTATATGCTACCAGTCAAAAGTGTAGACATGGCTATTCATAGAAGGAATAAAAGTGAAGACATCAAACTATAAATTAGCACTCATGGAATTATACAGTCCACCTTCAAAATTTCCAAAATGGAGCTTTACAGGAGGATGAACCAGCTTTCTTAACCTGCAGTGGAGCTGATAGAACAGGGTTTATTTCTAAACAGTTTGGGAGGTTTGGCATATTCACTAACCTGAAAGGAGAACTAGAGATTATAAACTGTGCAGAAAAAGAGATAATTTGGTGGTTTTATTGGTGGAACTAAATACACATAGTTGCACAGAGGTGGGTCTGAAGCTGAAAGTGTATGAATCCTATTAAAACCCATTTTTAACAACAATATATAAATAAAACTCTGAATGTATTTCATATGCGGATAACTCAAGTCATGTGTCTCACATGTGTATTTGGTTGTCAGAGTGCCGGACTCTGCTGGAGTTCAGCAAATATCATTGCTGTTCATGCTGCAAGCACCAATTAGGGTGAAGCATAGCATTGCTAGACCCCACCACTGCACTTTCTTAAGGGGCTTATGCTCCCAACATTCCCGTTCTTGCCATCTTGCAGTTTGACTCAACTATAGTGACAAGCACAAACTGAACGTTATCCCAGAAACATCTCAGAGACATATAATAGAATGAAATATGAAAGTTTGAAATGCTCTTTGACACGTTCCCCAACTGGATATTTAACAGGGCTGTAATCTTGGCATACGGTACAGCAGTCACATGGAGAATAAGGAAAAACAAAAAGATCTGCTCTCCTACTTAGAAACACAAATGGGTTCCGCATCCGCTTTCCACACTTTCCACAGACTTTCTCCATTTGTATCCAGATTGCATGAACAATTGGCAAATTTGGACATCCCACACCATTTACCGACAATCCCGCAGCACTGTTACTCTGGAAAACACATCTATTTGACCAAATTGCTTTGTAAGGTCTTTCTCAGAGTCCTAACTGGCGTCAGAGGCACCTGTGCACAGAGTGCGAATGAAAACACCCTAATACGACAGCTTGTGTCCTCATCTCCCCCCTTTTGAATGCTTTTCTGAAAATAACAGTGTGTGTTTTCCCAGCGTTCCAGACCAGCTGAGGTAAAACAACAGCTCCACAGCAAGGTTCATGCTTTTTCTACTGTGAACCTCCTTCCCATATTAACAAGGGGCGAACAGAGGGAGCGCAGCATGCAAAGTCATCCACATATTCACCCACATGCGGCTAGCAAAACACAGAGCTAAACTGGTGGCTGTGTAATCCGAGAGCAAGCGAGTGAATATGGATGCATCAGAGTTTTGTTGTGAAGTCAAGTGATTCCCGTGCTGCCATTTTCTATCATATAACATCTTTGGAAAAGGGATTGACATTTAAAAATACTGTTTGCATTTTTTAAAAAATGTTTGTTTTGATATGTTTGTGGCTGCGAGGTCTGGCACAATTAGAGAAGATGATTTCATTGGGGAATATGATCAATTAATAATGTTTATTAATAGGACACCTTTCATATTCATGGAAGCCCAAAGTTACAGACAGGAAAACAAAATAACAGTAAAATTATACATATAATTTATACATATATAAATATATATAAATATATATATATATATATAAATATAATACATAAATAAATAAATATATATAATGTATTATATTTATATTATGATATAAAGACTACAATATATATATATAGTTTTTTTCCCTGTCTGTATATACATATATATACATTTATATATATATTTATATATGTATAAATTATATGTATAATTTTATTCTATATATTTATATATATATATATATATATATATATATATATATATATATATATATATATATATATATATATAATTATTATATATATAAATATTATTTAAGACTCTTATTTATTACTGAAAAACTGCCATAGACAACAGAAATGAAAAAGTTGGAAGAAAGTTTTCAAACTATACACATGAACACTAATACCAGCTCTTACATCAGAGCTCAAAGTCTCTTCTGAAGTTTGTCCACTCAAAACTTTGAGCTGAAGGCTCAAGATCTACCCTCCCATTGTTGAACTCACTTTAGCAGAATGGGCTGTTCCCCACCGCTATCCTTAAAGTCACTCTGGCTAAAGAACAAGGATACCTTCATCAGTGATACAGCTGGATGGAGGCATTTCTATTTCTAGTTCTTGTTCTTCTTGTTTTTGTTATTCTTTTTCTTCTACTTCTCCTTCTTCTTCTTATCTTCTTCTCCTTATTCTTCTCCTCCTTCTTCTTCCATGTCTTCTTCCATATATATGTGGAAGAAGACCTTATATTTGTATATAGTAATTTTATTTTATTGATGCTTGCTAAACCGAGATGGGAGGTTGTATTCCAATTTCGTTGTGCAAGTACAATGCACAATGACAATAAAGTATTCATTCATTCATTCATTCATTTCCAGTTAAACATTACCTTTAACCTTAATTAACATTAAATCAAGTGCTCATTTTTGACCAAAATAAAAAAAAAATCAATCTATTTTAACCGTTATACACTACAAGTCAAATATTTAGACACAGCTACCCATAGAACATTCTCCTTGGTTTTAACCTAAAGGGTGAAGACTTTTACACTGTGCAGAAAAATATCAAAGTTTTTACACCACTAAATATATATATAGGAGATATGGAGAAATATCATACTGAGGTACATCAAGAGTATATGTGGTATATCAGGATATGTACTGTTCTAGACTCTTATCAGTTAGAACTGTTACGTGTGAGCCTGTAGAGTCTTTATGATCACCAGCAACATCTGTTTAGTTGGGTGTGTCTAAACTTTTGACTGGTACTGTATATACAAAAGCTTTACATCTTTATTTGCTTATCTATTTGTTAATGCACATGCAGTCTGTCCCAGGCTACTTTATTAGACATTATGAGATACATTTTGCAGTTTGCAATGATGCCTACTGAGGGGAACCCCGTAACACTTCTCAATCAGTCAATGATAATTTCACTTGTAGTTCCCAGTTTTGCACTGCAGAGGTCTACCAAGCAGAATTATAAAGGGATTTTGTCAACACAATTGTCTTAAAATCCTGTTCTTGGTCTGTAAACACTGATTGAAAAGCATCTTGGTGCAAGTTTGAACATTTTTCCTTCCCTACTAGAGCTGAGAGAAGCATTCTCTAAAACGTATTCATTTAGAGATAATGCAGTCCCCATCAGAAGGTAGTGCACTGCCTCGTTTACATATACACCAGGCACACAGAAATAGTCTACAGAGAGAGAACGCAGCCTAACATCATCCTCCCAAGTGGATTTGTTTACTGTCTTAGACAGAGATGTTGGTCCAATCCTGACTGCAACCCAATTTGTCCAAATCTGACAGCTACATAAGGACAATTCTGTCTGAACCTGCTTGGACAATCCAGTCTGAATCAGACTGCAGGCTGATTACCCAAATTTAGCTGAGCAAGAAAACTCTGAACCTGACTGTACCCAGACGATAGTGTCTGAACTTGACTGCAGCTAGACAAAATTCTGCCTGAGTGTAACCCCAGAAAATCCTGCCCAAATACGACTGTAGCCAAACTAAAACCTGTCAAACCTCAGTCGTAGCCTGAGAATCTTTCCCAACAAACTAAATTACATAAGAACCTGCCAGTAGCCCAGAACAATCCATTATCACATGGACAAGCTGTCTTACTTCATTTCTATCTGAACCCAAATATACCTTAAAGAAACTCATTGTGAAGCTAAATGCAGCCCAACAAGATTCTGAACCTGAACTGGACTGTTGCCCAAGAAAATCCTGTCCAAACCCAACCATAACTGTAACAGCCCAACGGAAATATGTCTGAACTGACTGTTCCTGGATAATATTCTGCCTGAACTAGAGAGTAACCCAAGAAGTCTAGCTGAAGTTGACCATAGTCAACTAAATTTCATAAGAACCTACCAGTATCCCAAAACAATTAGGTCTGAAGTGAACAGGCTGTCTATTTTCTATGTCAACCCAATGGTAGCTTAACAAAACTGGAAGCCCAATAAGATTCTAAACATGAACTGGACCATTGCCCAAGAAAATTTTCTCCAAACCCAACTGGCGAAATATGGGTTAGAACAAACCTAAGCCCAACTGAATTACATCTGAATTGACTGTAAGTGGATAGATTTCTGTCTGATTATAGTCTATGGTTATTATTTCTAAATCCAAAAATAGCCCGACCAATTTTCTGTCCAATTCAGTCTCACTGAAATTCCGCCTGAACTCAACTTATTCTGAATTTAGTCTGGAACTTGTTGGAACTTGGTTAAAGACTAGTTTTAATACTTGCAAAAGCTAAAACACATCAGATCTCAATAGGCAGATT
Source organism: Prochilodus magdalenae (assembly GCA_024036415.1). Taxonomy (NCBI): domain Eukaryota; kingdom Metazoa; phylum Chordata; class Actinopteri; order Characiformes; family Prochilodontidae; genus Prochilodus; species Prochilodus magdalenae. The sequence continues at coordinate 7,830 of JAMWET010005951.1, read as the reverse complement.
GAATAAATCCCCGTATTATTTTGAATTATACGCTCCAGGCTAAATTTCCTCTTGACTGCATCTGTACTTTAATCACCTTGTTATTTTATTTCACTCGAATCCATAATCACGCACCTCTGTGGACCTTACTACAAACAACACGAGCCTCTAGCGTCCCCGATTAAAAAGTGTTTAAGGTAATAAATGCAGTGAGAAAGAATAGAGTAATAAAGGGAGGTGAGCTAAAGCAGGGCTGAATGCAGACTGAAATTCATTATAGATGGGAGACGGGTCATGAGCTAGCCAAGTGAAATTTCAGTCTGACCCGAGGAGCCCGATTAATTTTTGAGAAATGAGCCTGAACTTTGTGACCTTGTGTCCACTGCAGGGCCAAACAGTTCTGAGCGTGGAGTACCACTTCCAGATGAACACAATTCGACATGCATTGTGGTTTCTTCACCTTGGTTAGCTAACCGTGCATGACGTTCATGTCTGTGATGTCGGCAGCCCTCTGCGTTATTTCAAACTTGAGAATGTTCAGACAAGTTCACTTTACTTGCACCAACACCAAATAAATGAAGGTAGTGCACAATTTTAAATCCACCATTCTAAAAAGTAGCTGGTTGGTGTTAGCTTAGCTAGCATGCTAGCAACTGTGCTTGTCATGGAACAGGTTCGATTTGAACTAACAGAAGCTTGACTGATGCAACAGTGTCTGATATTGAAGTGGCTGGAATTGCTACATGGTGCTTTGAGCTGTAACTTGCTAGGCTACACTGATGCTAGCATAGTAGCATGCTACAGCTGGCGTTAACAGCAGTAGAGGCTGGGTTTCAGCAATCGATGCTGAAAAATCACCCATTGAGAGGACAAAGAATCTGAGAGTATGCTGAGAGACTGATGAGGGGCTACAATGGGTTTGTGGCTGGCTGTGTAGGCTGTTAGCAGTTAGCCAGTCTTTTGGGTAGTTATCTTAAATGGTGTTTAGCCAAACACTGGTTTAACAGCACAGTAAATGTAAAAGAAAACCAAAACCGCCCTCACAAGTTCACACCAGCATAGCACCACACTCTTAGGCCTTTTCCACCAACGTGGAGCCTGCTGTGTTCAGGTTCGTGTGCTAAATTACGCTCTTCACCAAGAACCCTGGTGATATCTGTGAGCATCTGTTGTTATGGAAGAAGAAAGGCAATAATAGAGCCACCCATCTGGAATAACAGCACAAATGCTCACAGGTAATCTACACGCACCTCCATCTTGTTGGTACTGTTTACTACCACTGTGCAGCGCCCTCTGTTGACCTTGATGCCACATCCTTGGATGTTCCTGGGATGAAACTGGTGAAAAGGCACACTGGTCCCCTGAAAAGGACCAAGATTATGCGAAGCCTGAACGGGACCAGTTCAAGAACCACGGTTCTTTTGCCCGAAGTGGTCTATCGCTGGTTCTAAGAACCAATTGGATCCCCAATGGAAAACAGGCCAGTTTCATGCTGTATTGCTCTAATTCTACCTCCAGTCTGAGTGAAGCCCCCCGATGTTCCCTGGATCTCTTTCAGTACTCTACACCACTGTCTCAATTTGATTCCTAACCCTCCTTGCCCTTTCGGTGCTGTGTTGGTTCAGGTGTAAAGGGAATAGTAGATCATAGCTGCTGGATACCCACACATACCCACTGTGTTGCATGGCTGCTGCGTTGGATTGCATTGCTGTCACTCATACAGTTCTTATGAAAGCTTGACTTGTCAATCAGAAAGCAGCTGGGTGTTCGCTGTGCTCATGGCAATTATCTCTTCTTCAAGTCCACCATCTGAAATCTGGAATCCAAAGAAAAGATTGCGTGGGAGTGGAATATGGGTGTGTGGTTAGTCAGTGCGGTTAGTAACAAGCTTATTGTGAACATCATGGCTACTCTTTAGTGATGTCTACACCCAGCCTCCACTTCAGAATCCCTGTAGTCATAGCCACATTTATAGGGTCCTCCTACTTACACAGCTCCACTCACTAGGTATAAAATTACAGGCTGCTGCCATCACTGGCTAGTCTCAAGCCACAGAATCGCTGGTGACCAGGAAATTATGTGTTTGGTGCACCACTCTGTAAGCTGGGGGTTTCTGATAAATCGTGGGTGGGGAGTTCTCTTCACTGGTCTGGTGCTAATTCATTTGGTCACCCGTGTGTCTAAGATAAGCTCACCGGATATGAGTCACCTGGAACTGTGACACACTTGTATATAAGAATTGCAGTTGGGCCAGATTTGGTGAAAGCCTTTGGTGGAATTCCAAGGAGAATTCCCTGTACCCTGGGAATTTAACCACGGCTGGTAGACCCGTATGACCGTATGCTTCCATACACCTGCAGATTCAGCTACTTCCTTCACACTATGGTCTTCGGCCACGCCCAAATGCTCAGTCACTCCTTTTAGCCAATCGTTAACATCTGCTCTGGAGACATTTTCCACACATGGAGCGAGACATTCAATGCACTGTAGCACCTCTTCTCAATCTATGGATCCCGTCACTCACACACCATAGCTGTTTATAGCCCCATCATCCTTCTGCAGTGCCATCTACAGGAGCCTGAAGTTACTCCCACCTTAAACTGTTTATTTTTATATTTAATTTGAATTTAACCAGTGATTCTTATGATTTATGTCAACTGCGCTAGCCCTTGACAGGCAATTTATATTGATTGCTAATTCAAAAGTCTTTTTCTTTGTATTTCATACACAAAAGTGTCATCTCTTAGGTCCTTCTGTGACAAACTCATGCACGCACATATGAACTTCATCTGGCAGCCGTGTTTTATAATAAGCATGGCATTTCTATCCTCATCTTCTTCACTGTAGAATG
>JAMWET010005950.1:45000-50034 GCA_024036415.1 Prochilodus magdalenae | reverse complement strand
GTATAGTAGTAGTATATAATAATAATATATAGTATATAATTAATAGTCAATAGTATATAATTAATAGTATAGTAGTGGTATATAATTAATAGTATATAGTATGTAATTAATAGTATAGTAGTAGTATATAATAATAGTATATAGTATATAATGAATAGTATATAGTATGTAATTAATAGTATAGTAGTAGTATTTAATAAAAGTTTATACTATATAATTAATAGTATGTAGTATGTAATTAATAGTATAGTAGTGGTATATGATTAATAGTATATACTGTATAATTAATAGTATGTAGTATGTAATTAATAGTATAGTAACAGTATTTAAACGATTTCTAAATGCTCCTTGTTAAGACCTTGTGTATTTTTCTAACTGTAGTTAAAATAAATTCATATTCAGTACAGTTTATATATATTATATTTATAAATATATATATATCTGTAGTAGTGCTATACGTGCAGTGTTGCTGACTGAATGGTTCTATCGTTTTGTTCTGTTGTGCTTTAACTCGGGAAAGAAATCCCAGAAAGCAGGAAAGCTCTGGAAGGTACTGAAGACTAAGGGGAAGCCGTTCAGAGCGTCTGAGCGGCTGGGCTTTTACTGTAGGCTCTAACTGGATAGTGTGTCATTTAAGAGAAAGCGCCATAAATATCGCGTGACCTTTGATCCAGGCCGTCCAGAATGCCCCATCGATGACATCAAACGAGGTTCGTTTTTCACGAGGAAAGAGTCAAGATGGAGCGGATTTAGGGCGGGTTTGGGACGGCCAGTAAAGCCAAGAGAAGCGTGTCCGTTTGGGGGAAAGCGCTGAAATGTGTTTTCCTCCGGCTCCGGGGGCCTCTTACTCAGCGACCCTCAGACGCTCCGGCCCGTTGACTCACTCCTTCCAGAACGTTCTCTCTGGCTTCTTTATTCCTGACTTTACCACTCGTCCTTTTTTCTGGAGGGGTCAGTGGAGCTGACCACCAGGACCCACGCTGAGAATAACTGACTGGGCTGCTGTCCAGGGAAGGCTGAGGAGCCAGTCGGTGAGCGGCCAGCGCAGTGTCGTCTGGGCACTGAGTGTTTATTTGCTAATAAAAACCACTAGAGTTACAGTAAACACTCTAACGGGCCGGAAGTCGCGGGACAGGAACTCTATCGCCTGGCCAAGTGCAGCAACTTGACATGCCATCAATTCCAGCAGCAGACGGAAGTCGTCTGGAGGGATGTCGAGCCGTGCCGTCTGGACAGCCACCCACAGCTCTGTGGTACTTGTAGGTGCAGAGTCTTGGGTGCAAATGGACCTCTCCACCACATCCCGTAAATGCTCGATTGGGCTCACACCATTCGTCGGAACACAAACCAGTTCTGGAAGATTTGGACTCGATGACTCCTGCTGGAATATCCCATCACTGCGGAAGTCCATGAAGGTCTGCAAATGGGCACCAAGCAGTGACATGTAGTGGGCACCTGTCAATGACGTGCTTAGGCGGACCAGTGGACCCAACCCATCCTCCGGGAGTGGTTGAGTTCTACCTATCTATCTATCTATCTATCTATCTATCTATCTATCTATCTATCTGTCTATCTGTCTGTCTATCCATCCATCTATCTATCTACCTATCTATCTATCGGTAGCGGTGATGTAGTTAAGTTGTAGTTGGGTTGTAAAAATGTGGTGAGGCTGTAATAAACCTTAAGTGAGGTTGTAGTGGAGTTGCAGTCAGGTTGGAGTGGAGTTGTAGTCAGGTTGGAGTGGAGATATAGTGAGGTTGTAGTGGAGTTGTAGTTAGATTGTAGTGAGGTTGTAGTGGAGTTGTAGTCAGGTTGGAGTGGAGTTGTAGTCAGGTTGGAGTGGAGATATAGTGAGGTTGTAGTAGAGATGTAGTTAGCCTGTAGTGAGGCTGTAGTAGAGTTGTAGTGAGGTTGTTGTGGAGTTATAGTCCCGTTGGAGTGGAGATACAGTATAGTGAGGTTGTGGTGAGGTTGTAGTGAAGTTGTAATGCAGAGGTTGTAGGGGAGGTGTAATTAGGTTATAGTTGGGTTGTGCAGGTGTTGTAGTGAAGGTGTAGTTAGGTTGCAGTGAGGTTGTAGCAGAGATGTAGTTAAGTTGCAGTTGGGTTGTAGAGATGTAATGAGGTTGTAATAGAGTTATAATGATGTTGTAGTGGAGTTGTAGTTAGATTGTATTGGAGTTGTAGTCAGGCTGGAGTGGAGTTGTAGTCTGGTTGGAGTGAAGATATAATAAGGTTGTAGTGGAATTGTAGTCAGGTTGGAGTGGAATTGTAGTCAGGTTGGAGTGGAGATATAGTGAGGTTGTAGTGAAGTTGTACAGATGTTGTAGGGAGGTGTAGTTGGGTTGTACAGGTGTTGTAGTGAAGGTGTAGTTAGGTTGCAGTGAGGTTGTAGCGGAGGTGTAGTTAAGTTGCAGTTGGGTTGTAGAGATGTAGTGAGGTTGCAATAGTTATAGTGATGTTGCAGTGGAGTTGTAGTTAGATTGTTGTGGTGACGTTGTGTAGTTTGGAGATGTAGTTAGGCTGGGAGGTTGCAGTGATGTTGTTGTATGGTTCTAGTGGAGATGTAGTTAGGCTGTAGTTGGGCTGTAATGATGTAGTGGAGTTGTTGTGAGGTTCTAGGGGAGATGTAGTTAGGTTGTAGTTGGGTTGTAGTGATGTAGTGGAGTTGTTGTGAGGTTCTAGGGGAGATGTAGTTAGGTTGTAGTTGGGTTGTAGTGATGTAGTGGAGTTGTGAGGTTCTAGGGGAGATGTAGTTAGGTTGTAGTGATGTAGTGGTGTTGTCATGAGGTTCTAGGGGAGATGTAGTTAGGTTGTAGTTGGGTTGTAGTGATGTAGTGGAGTTGTGAGGTTCTAGGGGAGATGTCGTTGGGTTGTAGTGATGTAGTTGTGTTGTCATGAGGTTCTAGGGGAGATGTAGTTAGGTTGTAGTTGGGTTGTAGTGATGTAGCGGAGTTGTGGTGAGGTTCTGGTGGGGTTGTAGTTGGGTTGTAGTGATGTAGTGGAGTTGTCCTGAGGTTCTAGGGGAGATGTAGTTAGGTTGTAGTGATGTAGTGGAGTTGTGAGGTTCTAGTGGAGATGTAGTTGTGTTGTAGTGATGTAGTGGAGTTGTGAGGTTCTAGGGGAGATGTAGTTAGGTTGTAGTGATGTAGTGGAGTTGTTGTGAGGTTCTAGTGGGGTTGTAGTTGGGCTGTAGTGATGTAGTGGAGTTGTTGTGAGGTTCTAGTGGCGTTGTAGTTGGGCTGTAGTGATGTAGTGGAGTTGTTGTGAGGTTCTAGTGGGGTTGTAGTTGGGTTGTAGTGATGTAGTGGAGTTGTCGTGAGGTTCTAGTGGGGTTGTAGTTGGGCTGTAGTGATGTAGTGGAGTTGTCGTGAGGTTCTAGTGGGGTTGTAGTTGGGTTGTAGTGATGTAGTGGAGGTGTCCTGAGGTTCTAGTGGGGTTGTAGTTGGGCTGTAGTGATGTAGTGGAGGTGTCGTGAGGTTCTAGTTGGGTTGTAGTTGGTTTGTAGTGATGTAGCGGAGTTGTGGTGAGGTTCTGGTGGGGTTGTAGTTGGGTTGTAGTGATGTAGTGGAGGTGTCGTGAGGTTCTAGTGGGGTTGTAGTTGGGCTGTAGTGATGTAGTGGAGGTGTCCTGAGGTTCTAGGGGAGATGTAGTTAGGTTGTAGTTGGGTTGTAGTGATGTAGTGGAGTTGTGAGGTTCTAGGGGAGATGTAGTTAGGTTGTAGTTAGGTTGTAGTGATGTAGCGGAGTTGTGGTGAGGTTCTAGTGGAGATGTAGTTAGGTTGCAGTCGGGTTATAGTGATGTAATGGAGTTGTGGTGAGGTTCTGGTGGGGTTGTAGTTGGGTTGTAGTGATGTAGTGGAGTTGTCCTGAGGTTCTAGTGGAGATGTAGTTGGGTTGTAGTGATGTAGTGGAGTTGTGAGGTTCTAGGGAAGATGTAGTTGGGTTGTAGTGATGTAGTGGAGGTGTCCTGAGGTTCTAGTGGGGTTGTAGTTAGGTTGCAGTCGGGTTGTAGTGATGTAGTGGAGTTGTGGTGAGGTTCTGGTGGGGTTGTAGTTGGGTTGTAGTGATGTAGTGGAGTTGTCGTTAGGTTCTAGGGGAGATGTAGTTGGGTTGTAGTGATGTAGTGGAGTTGTGAGGTTCTAGGGGAGATGTAGTTGGGTTGTAGTGATGTAGTGGAGTTGTGAGGTTCTAGTAGGGTTGTAGTTGGGTTGTAGTGATGTAGTGGAGGTGTCGTGAGGTTCTAGTGGGGTTGTAGTTAGGTTGCAGTCGGGTTGTAGTGATGTAGTGGAGTTGTGGTGTTGTGAGAGGTTCTGGTGGGGTTGTAGTTGGGTTGTAGTGATGTAGTGGAGTTGTCGTTAGGTTCTAGGGGAGATGTAGTTGGGTTGTAGTGATGTAGTGGAGTTGTGAGGTTCTAGGGGAGATGTAGTTGAGTTGTAGTGATGTAGTGGAGGTGTCGTGAGGTTCTAGGGGAGATGTAGTTAGGTTGTAGTTGGGTTGTAGTGATGTAGTGGAGATGTGGTGAGGTTCTAGGGGAGATGTAGTTAGGTTGTAGTGATGTAGTGGAGGTGTCCTGAGGTTCTAGTGGAGATGTAGTTGGGTTGTAGTGATGTAGTGGAGTTGTGAGGTTCTAGGGGAGATGTAGTTGGGTTGTAGTGATGTAGTGGAGTTGTGAGGATCTAGGGGAGATGTAGTTGGGTTGTAGTGATGTAGTGGAGTTGTGAGGTTCTAGGGGAGATGTAGTTGAGTTGTAGTGATGTAGTGGAGGTGTCGTGAGGTTCTAGGGGAGATGTAGTTAGGTTGTAGTTGGGTTGTAGTGATGTAGTGGAGATGTGGTGAGGTTCTAGGGGAGATGTAGTTGGGTGGTAGTGATGTAGTGGAGTTGTGGTGAGGTTCTGGTGGGGTTGTAGTTGGGTTGTAGTGATGTAGTGGAGTTGGGAGGTTCTAGGGGAGATGTAGTTGGGTTGTAGTGATGTAGTGGAGGTGTCCTGAGGTTCTAGTGGGGTTGTAGTTGGGCTGTAGTGATGTAGTGGAGG
>JAMWET010005950.1:0-32500 GCA_024036415.1 Prochilodus magdalenae | reverse complement strand
TATACACACAGATATACACACACACACATACAGATATATATACCACCCAATATACACACAGATATACACACACACATACAGATATATATACATATATACCAACCAATATACACACAAATACACACACACACACATACAGATATATATACATATATACCACCCAATATACACACAGATATACACACACACTCATACAGATATATATACATATATACCAACCAATATACACACAGATATACACACACACACACATTCAGATATATATGCATATATACCAACCAATATACACACAGATATACACACACACTCATACAGATATATATACATATATACCAACCAATATACACACAGATATACATACACATACACACGTACAGATATATATATACATACATACCACCCAACATACACACACCTGTACACATATATACCCACATACCGACAGATATATACACACATACATATACGTACATACAGATACATTCATATACGTATATGTATCAGCATGCACATCGGTACTGCACAGAGATCCCATCACACCCAGCTGTTTATCTGGACCGTCAGTGTTTATCTGTATCACCCTCTATCATCACAACAACCACAAACAAACACCAGCACTGTAAACGAGGAAATGATTTACATCCTGTAGTTAATAAACAGGTTCCATACCCTTCAGGCTCTACATGATCCCATGTGTGTATAATCTGATATGATGTATGGGGGTTATAGATCAGAGTCTGGGCTCCTCGGGTCAGACTACAGGACCTACGTTAATGATCCGGAATGTCATCACACCAGACTACTTCTACACACCACCCAACGTTCTCCAGCACCACCGGCCTGATACTAAACTACAGCAGCCAATCAGGAAGCAGGATTCGCATAATGAGGCGGAAACAGGTTTATAGAAGACAGCATACTTTAATGGTATGGGCCGAGCTGGGTACCCACATTTCAGTTCCACCTTAAGTAATGCAGCAGGTACCCGTGCCTATACAGGAGTTACAGTGCTACAGCATTTAAGGTGGAACTGGAAATGGGGACCTGAAGATATTCCCATCATAGAAAACAAACACGCTACATCCATGACTAGCCTTCTCCACCCACGTGTCTTAGGTGCCTTTCTAACCAGTGCTAGCCCTTTTCCACCAAGGTGGAACCGGTTCCTTTCAGGGTTCCACACCAAACCGTTTAAAATAAACAGGTTCGGAACCTGAAAAGCTTGTTCCTAGATGGAACCGAAGGATCGTGGGTTCTTCAGGGTGAACTGTGATGAAATCTGTGGGCGTGTCCATTGTTGAGGAAAGAGAGGCCAACAATGGCCCCACCCAGTGTTCTGCTGAAGAACCTCATCTTATCGTCTTCTTATCTCCAGGAGTGTTCTGGATATGATCTAGCCGGCGGATGCACTGTGCACTCCAGCATCGCGTTGGTACTGTTAATGAGGTGCGGTTCCTTCGGTTGAGGTTGATGCTGTACTCGTTGACCCAGACTGGTTCCCTGAACAGCACTAAGGTTCTAAGAAGCCTGAACAGAACTAGTTCATGTGTTAGGGTTCTTATGGTTGAGGGTGACTATGCATGTAGTTTCGACTCTCCTATTCGATGAGGTTCATTAGTGTGCCGATCGGTGTGTAACCGATTGATGACTGCAGTGCTGCGTGTGTAGAACCTTCACTCTTTAATCTGACAGTGAAGAACATTTACTGAGGATCTCAGTCACGTCCTTTCTCTCTCTTCCTTCGTTTTTGGGTTTTTTTCAGTCTCTCTCTCTCGCTCTTTCTCTCCAGCCCTTCTACATACTTGTGGTCATCTTCGTCTTTGTTCTTCATTCTTTTCTCAAAAATTATACAGCGGAATGAAGGAAAACGAAACCACACAAACAAACAACACTTAACGGCCCCTCTCAGGCCTCCCCGCTGCAGACAGACAGCCAGACAGACCGGCCGATAACAGACATGCTTGGCTTGTGGGTCGGACACAGCAGTGCTGCTGGAGTGTTGAGACACTGTGTCCACTCACTGTCCACTCTATTAGACACTCCTACCTTGCTGCTCCACCTTGTAGATGGGCAGTCAGAGACGATAGCTCATCTGCTGCTATCCTTCACCAGTGGACACAGGTAACTGCCCCCGGGACACTGCACACAGGATGCCGCCACAGGACCCTGCTCACAGGACCCTGCCCACAAGATGCTACCCACAGGACACTGCCTACAGGACAGTCCTCACAGGATGCTCTGCACAGGAAGCTGCTCACAGGACTCTGCCCCTAGGATGCCACCCACAGATTGCTACCCATAAGACCCTGCCCTTAGGACACTGTCATTAGGATGCCGCCCACAGGTTGCTACCCACAAGATGCTCCCCACGGGACACTGCCCACAGGACAGTCCTCACAGGATGCTCTGCACAGGACACTGCTCACAGGACTCTGCCCCTAGGATGCCACCCACAGGATGCTAGCCACAAGACACTGCCCTTAGGACACTGTCATTAAGATGCCGCTCACAGGTTGCTACCCACAAGATGCTCCCCACAGGACACTGCCCACAGGACGCTGCTAACAGTACATTGCCCACAGGACACACCTCTCAGGATGCTCCTTACAGGATGCTGGCCACATGACACTGCCCACAGGATAGTTTTGGTTGGTGGACGATTCTCAGTCCAGCAGTGACACTGAGGTGTCCAGCAGCACTGTGGTGGTCCTGTGGGGGTAGAGACCATGGGTGTAGAAGTGGGGGTAATACAGTAGATGCAGTGGAAAGCTACAGGGGGTGGACTACAGTCTGGACCTAGTACACCTACAGAGTGTCCTGTGTAGATACAGTGGGTGTAGAGACAGTGAGTGTAGAGACAGTGAGTGTAGATGAAGTGGGTGTAGAGACAGGGGGTGTAGATACAGTGAGGGTAGATACAGTGAGTGTAGAGACAGTGAGTGTAGATGCAGTGGGTGTAGAGACAGTGAATGTAGATACAGTGGGTATAGAGACAGGGAGTGTAGATACAGTGAGTGTAGATGCAGTGAGTGTGAATCCAGTGAGTGTAGATACAGTGCGTGTAGAGACAGTTAGTGTAGAGACAGTGAATGTAGATGCAGTGATTGTAGAGAGAGGGAGTGTAGATACAGTGAGTGTAGATACAGTGGGTGTAGATACAGTGGGTGTAGAGACAGTGAATGTAGATACAGTGGGTGTAGAGACAGTGATTGTAGATGCAGTGATTGTAGAGACAGTGAGTGTAGAGGCAGTGAGTGTAGATGCAGTGGGTGTAGAGACAATGAGTGTAGATGCAGTGAGTGTAGAGACAGTCATTGTAGATGCAGTGAGTGTAGAGACAGTCATTGTAGATGCAGTGAGTGTAGAGACAGTGGGTGTAGATACAGTGAGTGTAGATACAATGAGTGTAGATGCAGTGAGTGTAGAGGCAGTGAGTGTAGAGGCAGTGGGTGTAGATACAGTGAGTGCAGATGCAGTGGGTGGAGAAACAGTGGGTGTAGATGCAGTGGGTGTAGATACAGTGGGTGTAGATGCAGTGAGTAGAGAGAGTGAGTGTAGAGAGAGTGAGTATAGAGAGAGTGAGTGTAGATGCAGTGAGTGTAGAGACAGTGAGTGTAGATGCAGTGAGTGTGAATCCAGTGAGTGTAGATGCAGTGGGTGTAGATACAGTGAGTGTAGATACAGTGGGTGTAGATGCAGTGAGTGTAGAGACAGTGAGTGTAGATGCAGTGGGTGTAGAGACAGTGAATGTAGATGCAGTGAGTGTAGAGAGAGGGAGTGTAGATACAGTGAGTGTAGATGCAGTGGGTGTAAATGCAGTGGGTGTAGAGACAGTGTGTGTAGATGCAGTGGGTGTAGAGACAGTGAATGTAGAGAGTGAGTGTAGATGCAGTGGGTGTAGATACAGTGGGTATAGAGACAGTGAATGTAGAGAGTGAGTGTAGATACAGTGGGTGTAGAGACAGTGAATGTAGAGAGTGAGTGTAGATGCAGTGGGTGTAGATACAGTGGGTATAGAGACAGTGAATGTAGAGAGTGAGTGTAGATACAGTGGGTGTAGAGACAGTGAATGTAGAGAGTGGGTGTAGATACAGTGGGTGTAGAGACAGTGAATGTAGAGAGTGAGTGTAGATGCAGTGGGTGTAGATACAGTGAGTGTAGATGCAGTGAGTGTAGAGACAGTGAGTGCAGATGAAGTGAGCGTATATACAGTGGGTGAAGATGCAGTGAGTGTAGAGACAGTGAGTGTAGATGCAGTGAGTGTAGATGCAGTGAGTGTAGAGACAATGAGTGTAGATACAGTGGGTGTAGATACAGTGGGTATAGAGACAGTGAATGTAGAGAGTGAGTGTAGATGCAGTGGGTGTAGATACAGTGTGTGTAGATGCAGTGAGTGTAGATACAGTGGGTGTAGATGCAGTGGGTGTAGAAACAGTAAGTGTAGAGACAGTGGGTATAGAGACAGTGTGTGTAGATGCAGTGGGTGTAGAGACAGTGGGTGTAGATGCAGTGGGTGTAGAGACAGTGAGTGTAGATGCAGTGGGTGTAGATACAGTGTGTGTAGATACAGTGGGTGTAGATGCAGTGGGTGTAGATGCAGTGGGTGTAGATACAGTGAGTGTAGAAACAGTGAGTGTAGATACAGTGGGTGTAGAGACAGTGAGTGCAGATGAAGTGAGTGTAGATACAGTGGGTGTAGATGCAGTGGGTGTAGAAACAGTAAGTGTAGAGACAGTGGGTGGAGAAACAGTGGGTGTAGATGCTAGTCTGACTCTGTGGATGTGCTGTAAGGGTTAAACTGTGATAAAGCAGGAAAGCTTTTCTCCACAGACTGAGCGCTCCGAGTTATGAGAACTGTGGTGTTTAAATATTTTCCGTGTGGAAACTATTCAACAAAATACAGAAGATAATCACACACACACACACACACACACACACACACACACACACACACTCTCACACACTCACACACACACTCACACACGCTGGTGTGCGGGTCTGTAGTGTGTAAGCTACAGTAAGGTCTCGGAATGAGCTGCAGGACAGGAATAACGCTTAGAACAGCAAACAAAAGCGCTGTGATTCCGGATTTTCTCTCTGAAAGTTCGGAAAGTCCCCACCAGTCCGACGTTCCGAATCTGCCCTATCTAGCAATAACACACCCTTCATAAACACCGCCTATAATGGAACAATCGGATCAGGCTGTGTGCGTGTAGGTGTGGTTTTTTTACAGTGTACTTTATAGACACAGTATTCCGACGGCTTGGGGCTGGAATGCTGGAATTGGGAAAGCAGACACAATATTTACCTTTAAGGCTGTAACGGTAGCAGCAAAGCCCTCCAGTGACACACTTACCCAGGGGTCTCCACCAGAGAGCCAGAGGTGGGTTCGATTCTCACTCCCTTTAGTTCTATGTGTATATATAGATACAGAGGAAATACCAGGCGGAGCTTGAAGGGCGGGGTTTCTGATAAAGTGGCCTCAGTATGTGGGCTGTATACAATAGAACGACCTGAGTAGTTAATAAACGGCGTGTAGCTACAGGGGGTTGGCTCTCCGATGGAAACCTACTTTACATTGACATATGGATTTGCTTAATAAACATCAAAGCCCGTTATATAATCTTCAGAGTTGGATCCATACATATCAATATCATATCGGACCTTCAGATCTCTATTCTCTAAGGCTAATAGGGCTAATGCCCACACGTGTAGTTACACATATACCATATTCATAAACAGGGCAGCAACATGAACCTATTCATTACATAAAGGCATTAGCAGGTAATGAGGTGTGCAGGGACGCTGCAGTACGGCTGGTCGGCGGATGGGATGGTAGTGAGTATGATATGAACCCACACACAGTCTGATTAATATCCAGCGTTTAACAGATAGCATAGCATATTGAATGTCAGTGTAATAATAGAACCTCTACTGTCCTGTACCACAAGGTCACCGGATGCCTCCTAGCCTGTTGGTGAGCATTAGCCCAGTGTCTGTAATATGATGGGGAAGGTTATGGAATATGCAGCTCCTTGGCTGGCTGGGCTGTGGGGTAGCAGGTCCGCTCCTGTGGCTGTGATGAGTCAGTGTTAAAGCCTGGTCACACACTGAGCTGTGGATCTGAGAGGTCCCCACAAACAGAGCAGGAATTAAACAACGCGAGTGCACACAGACACACACACACATACATACATACACATACACACACTATACACACACACATACACACAGACACACACACAGACATACATACACACACACTGAGCTGTGGATCTGAGAGGTCCCCACAAACAGGGGAGGTATTAAACAACGCGAGTGCACACAGACACACACACTGATACACACACACACACACACACACTCACACTGACACACACATACATACACTCACACACTGACACACACACACTGAGCTGTGGATCTGAGAGGTCCCCACAAACAGCAGAGGAATTAAACAACGTGAGTGCACACAGACACACACACTGATACACACACACACACTTACACACACTTACACACATACACACACATACATACATACATACACACTCACACTCACACACACAGACACACACACACCGAGCTGTGGATCTGAGAGGTCCCCACAAACAGAGCAGGAATTAAACAACGCGAGTGCACACAGACACACACACACACACACATACATACATACACACACAAACACACACACACACACACATACATACACTCACACACTGAGCTGTGGATCTGAGAGGTCCCCACAAACAGGGGAGGAATTAAACAACGCGAGTGCACACACACACACACACACACACTCACACACACACACTCACACACACACATACAGACACACACACACTGAGCTGTGGATCTGAGAGGTCCCCACAAACAGGGGAGGAATTAAACAACGCGAGTGCACACAGACACACACACTGATACACACACACACACACTTACACACATACACACACATACATACATACACTCACACACAGACACACACACACTGATACACACACTGAGCTGTGGATCTGAGAGGTCCCCACAAACAGGGGAGGAATTAAACAACGTGAGTGCACACAGACACACACACACACACACATACACACACACTGACACACACACACACACACACATACATACATACACACACACTCACACACTCATACACACACACACTTACACATACACACACTTATACACTCACACATACATACATACATACACATTCTGATACACACACACACACACTTACACACATACTGATACACACACACACACACTTACACACATACTGATACACACACACACACACTTACACACATACTGATACACACATACATTCACACTGACACACATTCACACAAACCATGTACTAACAAAACTCACAAAGAAAATGGAGCATTTCATATCTGCAGCTTTATAGATCTTTGGCTTGTGCTCAGTGTGTGTGTGTGTGTGTGTGTGCTCTGTGTGTATGCTGTGTGTGTGTGTGGTGTGTGTGTGCTCCATGAGTGTGTGTGTGTGTGTGTGTGTGCTCCGTGTGTATGCTGTGTGTGTATGCTGTGTGTGTGTGTGTGTGTATGGTGTGTGTGTGCTCCGTGAGTGTGTGTGTGTGCTCTGTGTGTGTGTGTGCTCCGTGTGTGTGTGTGTGTATGTGTGTGTATGCTGTGTGTGTGTGCTCCGTGTGTATGCTGTGTGTGTGTGTGGTGTGTGTGTGCTCCGTGAGTGTGTGTGTGTGTGTATGCTCTGTGTGTGTATGTGTGGTGTATGTGCTCCGTGAGTGTGTGGTGTGTGTGCGCTCCGTGTGTGTGCGCTCCGTGTGTGTGGTGTGTGTGTGCTCCGTGTGTGTGTGTGTGCTCCGTGTGTATGCTCTGTGTGTGTGTGTGTGGTGTGTGTGCTCTGTGTGTGTGTGTGTGTGGTGTGTGTGCTCCGTGAGTGTGTGCTGTATGTGTGGTGTGTGTGCGCTCCGTGTGTATGTGTGTGTGTGTGCTCCGTGTGTGAGTGTGTGTGTGTGTGTGTGCTCCATGTGTGTGTGTGTGTGTGTGTGCGCTCTGTGTGTGTGTGTGTGCTCCGTGTGTGTGTGTGTGTGTGTGCTCCGTGTGTGTGTGTGTGTGTGGTGTATGTGCTCCATGAGTGTGTGGTGTGTGTGCGCTCCGTGTGTGTGTGTGTGTGTGGTGTGTGTGCTCCGTGAATGTGTGCTGTATGTGTGGTGTGTGTGCGCTCTGTGTGTGTGTGGTGTGTGTGCTCTGTATGTGTGTGTGTGTGGTGTGTGTGCTCCGTGAGTGTGTGTGTGTGTGCTCCGTGTGTGCGCTCCGTGTGTGTGCGGTGTGTGTGTGTGCGGTGTGTGTGTAAGAGAGACAGAGTGAGAGAGACAGGAAATTGTTCTCTGTGGAAATGTAACCCACTCTTAGCTTCATTTCAGTGTGGAATGTGTGGCTTATGGAAGACTTCCTACTAGGGTTGCCAGATCTCAGCAGTGGCAAAACTGGCCCGGCTTATTCCCCCTGTTCTCCACAATGACCATTCAACTCCTTCACCTCTCTCGCCTGCTGACTCCTTCTGGCACTCCTTACAGCCCAGCCCACTCAAAACTTACAAACCAACACACTGTTGTTTACACAGTTCGACAAAGCAAACATACTATACCAATTACCTGACTGTTATTATTATTATTATTATTATTTATTAGTAGTATTGTTGCTGTTGTTATTATTTATCATTATTAGTATCGTTATTATTATTATTATTTATTAGTAGTATTAATATTTATTATTAGTATCATTATTATTATTATTATTTGTTTGTTTGTTTGTTTGTTTGTTTGTTATGTGTTTCCCAGCCCACAGCTTTTGACCTGCTAATGATATGCGTGTGCTTGTGGAACCAGAGCTAGGTGAGGCCCCTGGGACTCAGAGACTCTGTAACACAGCGCTATCAGTGAACACCGTCCGTCACTGCGTCCACTAATGCAGGTTAAGACTTACCTACACATGGTGGAGTCACATATCACCACCCTGCTGACCTCTCTGGACTCCAGGTCTGAGCCTGAGCTGCACTGACGGTCAGGGAAAGTGTGTACTGTGGTCTGACGAGTCCACCTTCCAAACTGTATTGGTGTTGGGTCAAGGGATATTAGGGTTGGGATTGTGGTGTTAATGTTGGAGTGGGGGTTATTAGTGTTGGTGTGAAGGTATTAGTGTTGGGGTTTTAGTGTTTGGGGTATTAGTGTTGAGTTTTAGGGGTATTAGGGTTAAGAGGGTGGTATTAGTGTTGGGATTGGGGTATTGGTGTTGGGTTAAGGGATATTAGGGTTGGGATTGTGGTGTTAATGTCGGAGTGGGGGTTATTAGTGTTGGTGTGAAGGTATTAGTGCTGGGGTTTTAGTGTTTGGGGTATTGGTGTTGGGTTAAGGGATATTAGGGTTGGGATTGTGGTGTTAATGTTGGAGTGGGGGTTATTAGTGTTGGTGTGAAGGTATTAGTGTTGGGGTTTTAGTGTTTGGGGTATTAGTGTTGAGTTTTAGGGGTATTAGGGTTAAGGGGGTGGTATTAGTGTTGGGATTGGGGTATTGGTGTTGGGTTAAGGGATATTAGGGTTGGGATTGTGGTGTTAATGTTGGAGTGGGGGTTATTAGTGTTGGTGTGAAGGTATTAGTATTGCGGTGTGGAAGGGAGTTACTGGTGTTGGGATGGGTGGGGTATTAGTGTTAGGGAGGGGTGGGGAGTTATTTGTTTTAGAATGGTTGGGGTACTAGCGTTGGGAGTATGAGTGTTGGGGTTTTTTGTGTTGGGGTGGGCAGAGGGTTGTTAGTATTGCGGTGTGGAAGGGAATTACTGGTGTTGGGATGGGTGGGGTATTAGCGTTGGGGGCCACTGGTGTTGGGGTAGGCAGGGGGTTTTTAGTGTTGGGATGGCTGGGGTTTTAGAGTTGGGATTGGGGTATTGGTGTTGGGTTAAGGGATATTAGGGTTGGGATTGTGGTGTTAATGTTGGAGTGGGGGTTATTAGCGTTGGTGTGAAGGTATTAGTGTTGGGGTTTTAGTGTTTGGGGTATTATTGTTGGGTTTAAGGGGTATTAGGGTTAAGGGGGTGGTATTAGTGTGGGGATTGGGGTATTGGTGTTGGGTTATGGGATGTTAAGGTTGGGATTGTGGTGTTAATGTTGGAGTGGGGTTATTAGTGTTGGTGTGAAGGTATTAGTGTTGGGGTTTTAGTGTTTGGGGTATTAGTGTTGGGTTTTAGGGGTATTAGGGTTAAGGGGCTGGTATTAGTGTTGGGGTTGGGGTATTGGTGTTGGGTTAAGTGATATTAGGGTTGGGATTGTGGTGTTAATGTTGGAGTGGGGGTTATTAGTGTTGGTGTGAAGGTATTAGTGCTGGGGTTTTAGTGTTTGGGGTATTAGTGTTGGGTTTTAGGGGTATTAGGGTTAAGGGGGTGGTATTAGTGTGGGGATTGGGGTATTGGTGTTGGGTTATGGGATGTTAGGGTTGGGATTGTGGTGTTAATGTTGGAGTGGGGGTTATTAGTGTTGGTGTGAAGGTATTAGTGTTGGGGTGTTAGTGTTTGGGGTATTAGGTGTACCCATTCCTCTGTGTGCCAGTACGAATAGCGAATGGTTCTAGATTACTACGTTCTAATTCCTGGAACCGACGTTGGCAGAATGAGCCCAATTAGCATTAGCACAGTAAGTAGAGGCATATGTCCAGAGATGTCTTAGGTCAACCCGGTTCCGGCCCTGTCCTTGAGGAAGGCCGGTATTAAGTCATGCATGGCTGGTGGACCAGTGGAACTCCGTCTGATGATTGGACACATCTGGATCCACTCTGAGTTCCGTAGACCAGCTTCCGAGATGGGAACGTCGTTGTCCTCTCTATGGTAATGCTTATTGGCTAAGCTGCCTCACTAAGTACTGTGTGTGTGTGAACACGTTAGCGCCGTGTGCAGTTGTGCTGGGGGGGTGTGATGAGCCCCAGTGTTTTGGTAGCACCCTGCCGGGTGCAGTAAAGTCGATTGGCCGTATTAAAGAATAACATATTTTTATGACGGCCGGTTCCTCTGAAGTTCTGGGCGTGTGTGGGTTATGTGCTCTCGTGAGTGCAGTCCAAAGAGCGGGAGTCTCATATGTGCACCAATATTTATATTAGTGTGCATATAAAGACACGTGGACAAAAAAAACAGCTGCTAGGAAACGTGTGGGCACTAATAAAATGGTTTATCTGAGTCAGGGTTCTAGATAAACACAGTCTAACTACACTAATAAGATCCACAGTGCAGGCTAGAACCAGGAAGAGAACCTCTGTGTTCGTGACTCTCTCCAGGAGCTAAATGGCTAATTGGCTCAGTTCCCGAGATTGGAGGTGTGGGTTCTAGAGGGTCTTCGCCCATTAAATACAGGTTCCACACCAGGCGTGAAGCTGGACGAGCCTAGAGAACTTTTGGTGGACCAGTGAACCCAACCCATTAGAACACACCAGTCTGCACAGTGCCTTGTTGACAACTGGAGTCAATGGCTTCGTGGGGTCTGCACCATGCGGGGTTGTTTCTTTGATGTTCCAAGTCGTTGCTATGGTAGTTGAAGGCTTGGTTCTATGGTCATCCAGGTGGTTGCTCTGGTAGTTGAAAGCTTGGTTCTATGGTCATCCAGGTGGTTGCTCTGGTAGCTGCAGAGTTGTTTCTATGGTCTTCCAGGTGGTTGCTCTGGTAGCTGCAGTGTTGTTTCTATGGTCTTCCAGGTGGTTGCTCTGGTAGCTGCAGGGTTGTTTCTATGGTCTTCCAGGTGGTTGCTCTGGTAGTTGAAGGCTTGGTTCTTTGGTCATCCAGATGGTTGCTCTGGTAGCTGCAGAGTTGTTGCTATGGTCTTCCAGGTGGTTGCTCTGGTAGTTAAAGGCTTGTTTCTATGGTCTTCCAGGTGGTTGCTCTGGTAGCTGCAGAGTTGTTGCTATGGTGTTCCAGGTGGTTGCTCTGGTAGCTGCAGGGTTGTTTCTATGGTCTTCCAGGTGGTTGCTCTGGTAGCTGCAGGGTTGTTTCTATGGTCTTCCAGGTGGTTGCTCTGGTAGCTGCAGGGTTGTTTCTATGGTCTTCCAGGTGGTTGCTCTGGTAGCCGCAGGCTTGTTTCTTTGATGTTCCAAGTCGTTGCTATGGTAGTTGAAGGCTTGTTTCTATGGTCTTCCAGGTGGTTGCTCTGGTAGCCGCAGGCTTGTTTCTTTGATGTTCCAAGTCGTTGCTATGGTAGTTGAAGGCTTGTTTCTATGGTCTTCCAGGTGGTTGCTCTGGTAGCTGCAGGGTTGTTTCTATGGTCTTCCAGGTGGTTGCTCTGGTAGCTGCAGGGTTGTTGCTATGGTCTTCCAGGTGGTTGCTCTTGTAGTTGAAGGCTTGGTTCTATGGTCATCCAGGTGGTTGCTCTGGTAGCTGCAGGGTTGTTGCTATGGTCTTCCAGGTGGTTGCTCTGGTAGTTACAGGCTTGTTTCTATGGTCTTCCAAGTGGTTGCTCTGGTAGCCGCAGGCTTGTTTCTTTGGTGTTCCAGGTGGTTGCTCTGGTAGCTGCAGGGTTGTTTCAATGGTCTTCCAGGTGGTTGCTATGGTAGCTGCAGGGTTGTTTCTATGGTCTTCCAGGTGGTTGCTATAGTAGCTGCAGGGTTGTTTCTATGGTCTTCCAGGTGGTTGCTATGGTAGCTGAAGGCTTGTTTCTATGGTCTTCCAGGTGGTTGCTCTGGTAGCTGCAGGGTTGTTTCTATGGTCTTCCAGGTGGTTGCTCTGGTAGCTGCAGGGTTGTTTCTATGGTCTTCTGCTCCCGTTTCCCATGGAAGCTCACGATGCATTGACCTGCGGGATATGCGTGCCCGATGGCCACTGCGCCGTCCACTGTGGGTGGTAGTGCCTTCTATGAGATATTCCCAGTACACCTGCACAACTCCAGAAACGGAACGTCCCAGCCGTCTGGCACCCACTATCATCCTGCATTCGAACTCCAACATAACACCGCACATCCTATCCGGGTGTGGGCGTTCCCAAGCCGTCCCTTGAGGGAACACCCCTTCATCCCCAATCAGTCTACATACTGGTGTCCCATGACTCTCGGTACCTCAGTGTACGTACAGCAGCGCACAGATAGGCACAACGTAAAGTGAGAGTAGGTTGTATACAGGCAAGCCATTGCTGTTGTCGGCTCACGTTGCTGACCTTTTAATGCCAAGGGTTAAAGGTCAGATAGCTTCATCTAAGGAAACGCCGCACAGGCACACATGCACCGAGTCTGCTCCTGTTTGCTGTAACCTTTGTAAAGACAGCACATCGCTGTAGGCATCACCGCCGAACTAATTACACTCCCACACACACAGTCTGTGTTTGGATTACCCTCCTGCTTTTGGGGACATCTCCATAAGACGTCCAGATTCAGACCGCACACTTGTGGGGTATCCGTCCAGCACTTCTCCGCACTGGAATTTTAAAAACCTGAGTTTTTACGCTGGAGCGTTAAAGGATTAGTGACCAGCTCGTAGAAGACTGCGGAGGTTCTCTCCTCCACGGGCGCGGACAGCCGCTGGCTGACCGGGTCTACAGATGGTCCGAACAGCTTTCCGAAGGTTCCTTTCCACAGTCTGAGATGCCGAATGTGAATAATGGCTCCCAGAACCGTCTTATGTGTTTGCGTTCCGGAGGAGCAAGGTTGACGTTGGCTTGTTACGAATTTCCTGCTCTACCTTAAATGCTGCAGCAGTTACTGTCAGATGCCGTTTAAGGTGGAATGGGAAATTCAAATAAGAAGCCAGCTTCAGCTTCGTCAAGGTGGACATTGCCGGGGTGGCCGGCAGATTTCAGGCCCCATTAGGTGAGCCACTGCTCAGCCGTAAGAAGATAGCGGGTCCTGTGATGGTGATGTACAAAATGAGCTTCAATGGGAACTAGAAGACTGAAGTTCATGAGATACCCGGGGTGCTACAGCTACTAGCTAGCAACTACTTGGGGTAACGTAGCAAAGACCTGAAATCTCAGTTTGCACTATGAAGCCAGATAATAACCCTTGATAGTTTGACACAGTTCTAGATAATTGTTGATTCTCATTTATATATATATATATATATATATATATATCGTCGCTGCCCAAAGAAAAACATGTATCTCCATTTTTGTAGATTTTTACTTTTATGCTTTATTTGATCACATGACATAACAGAAATGGCCTAAAGCGTCTTGGAAAGACGTCTGGTTCCATTGACTTCCATTCAAATTAAATGAGGTTTTTGGCCTCTCCTGTAAAGTTGCCATTTTGGCACATCGATGATATATAGATATATATATATATATTATATATATTTATATTTATATATATATTTTTATTTATATATGTGCATGTATATATATAAATAAATATATATATATATATATATATATATATATATAAATATATCTATATATGTATATGATAAGGGGTTAAATACCTGATAAACTTGAGTATGTATATATATATACAGTGGGGAAAATAAGTATTTAGTCAGTGGAAAGTGTCCACTTAAAAGAAGTTGACGAAAGGCTGTAATTGAACATCATTAGACCTCAACTATGAGAGGACAAAATGTGGAAAAAAATGAGAAAGTCATTATGTCTGAATTTTTTAAAGAATTATGCAATAAATGGTGGAAAATATAGTATTTTGGTCAATAACCAAAAGTTCATCTCAAATACTTTGTTGTATATCCTTTGTTGGCAATGGACAGAGGTCAAACGTTGTCTGTACGGCTTCACAAGGTTGGACACACACGGTTGATGTAATGTTGGCCCATTCCCCTCCATCAGACTCTCCTCTAGAGCAGTGATGTTTTTGGGCTGTCGGCGGGCTAACACGGAACTTTCAAATCACTCCCTCCAAAGTAGTTCGATGGGTTGAGATCGGGAGACTGCTAGGCCACTCCAGGACTTTGAAATGTTTTTGTTTCTTACGAAGCCACTTCCTTTGGTTGCCCTGGCAGTGTGCTTGGGATCATTGTCCATGCTGAAAGACCGCAGCCACGTTTCATCTTCATTATTGCCCTTGGCTGATGGAAGGAGGTTTGCACCCCAAATCCTCACAATACTCTGATATGGCCCCATTCATTTCTTTTCATGTACACGGACCAGTCGTCCTGGTCCCTTTGCAGAGAAACAGCCCCAAAGCATGAACTGTTGCCACCCCCATGCTTCACAGTTGGTATGGTGTTTCTTTGGATGCAACTCCGCTTCACTTTCCTCTTCCCCAACACGACGAGTTGTGTTTTTTTACCAAATAAGTGTTCTACTTTGGTTTCATCGACCATATGACATTCTCCCAATACTCTTCTGGAACATCCCAAATGCTCTTCTAGCAAACTTCAGACGTGCCTGGATATGGACTGGCTTAAGCATGGGGGACACGTCTGGCACTGCAAGATCTGAGTCCCTGGCGTCGTAGTGTGTTGCTGATGGTAAGCCTTTGTAAACACGTTGGTCCCAGCTTCCTGCAGGTCATTCACTAGATCCCCCCTTGTGGTTCTGGGATTTTTTTCCTTACCGTTTCTGTGTGATCATTTTGACCCCACACGGGCTGAGATCTTGCGTGGAGCCCCAGATCGAGGGAGATTAGTAGTGGTCTTGTAGGTCTTCCATTTTCTGATAATTGCTCCCACAGTAGATTTCTTTCACATCAAGCTGCTTGCCTATTGCAGATTCAGTCTCCCAGCCTGGTGCAGGTCTACAATTCGGTTTCTGGTGTCCTCCGACAGCTCTTTCGTCTTCACCATAGTGGGAGTTTGGAGTGTGAGTGTTTGAGGTTGTAGGCAGGTGTCTTTTATACTGTTAACGACTTCAAACAGGTGCCATTAATACAGGTAATGAGTGGGGGAAAGAGGAGCCTCTTAAAAAGAAGTTACAGGTCTGTGACAGCCAGAACTCTTGCTTGTTTTGTTATTGACCAAATACTTATTTGCCACCATTATTTGCAAATAATTCTTTAAAAATCAGAACAAAATTACTTCTCCTCAATTGTTTTCCAACATTTTTTGTCTCTCATAGTGTGAGGTCTCATACCTATGAATTGTCAATTACAGGCCTCTCTCATCTTTTTAAGTCGGTACAAACATTGCCACAATTGGGGGACTGACTAAATACTGTTATTTTCCCCACTGTATATATACTATACTATATATATATATATAATAGATACACATATCACTAGATATATACTATATATATATATATGTATCTAATTATTAAATATAATAGATATATATATCTAATATATATCTGATGTATATCTATATATAGCCGATATGTATATAGATATCTAATATATATATACGCCTATCTATATATATATATACTATAGAGTATAGATGAGATAGATATATATATATAATACTCTTATATATGATATGTATATGATATTACTCTATATATATATATAATTAATATATACTATATAGTATTATAGTATCTATCTCTAATATATATTTATATATATAATATAATCTATATAAATATTATATATATATATATACTATATATATCTATATATCTACTATCTATATATATTATCTATATCACTATTATATATAATACGTAATATATATATATATCTATATATAGTATATATATATACTATATAATATATATATATATATATAGATAGCTATATATATCATGTTATAGTATATATAGTATAAATATATATATATATATAATAATATATATCTAGATATATTATATATATATATATATATATCATAGTATCGATATATCATATATTATATATATATATATATATATATCTATAATCTCTAAGATATATATCTATATATATATAATATAATTATATATATATATATATATTAATATACTATATATAGAAGATCATTAATATATATATATAATATCTTATAATATATATATATATATATAGTATTATGATACTATTTTATCTAGTATATATGGATATTATATCTAGTAGTATTATATAGATATATATATATATGTGTATAATATATATATATATATATATTTCTAATATCTATATATCTACACATATATCTATCTCTCCTATCTAGATATATATATACACCATATATATGCTCATATATATATATCTATATATGTGTATATATAGTATAGTAATATATCTATATATTACAGTTGGGGAAAATAAAGTATTTGTAGTCAGTCACCAATTGTGCAAGTTGTCACCACTTAAAAAGATGAGACGAGCGGCACTGTAATTGACATTAGGTAGTGGTAGACCTCAACATATGAGAGACAAAAATGTGGAAAAAAAATTGAGAAAGTCCATTTTGTCTGATTTTTAAAGAATTTATTTGCCAAATACTATGTTGGAAAATAAAGTATTTGGTCAATAACAAACAAGAAAGATTTCATGGCTTGTCACAGGACCTCGTAACTTATCTTTTTTAAGAGGCTCCTCTTTCCGCCCACTCATTACCTGTATGTTAAGGGCACCTGTTTGAAGTCGTTAACAGTAATAAAAAGGACACCTTCGCCTACAACCTCAAAACACTCACACTCCAAACTCCACTATGGTGAAGACGAAAGAGCCTGTCGGAGGGGACACCAGAAACCGAATGTAGACCTGCACCAGGCTGGGAAGAGGCATGAATCTGCAATAGGCAAGCAGCTTTGGGGACTGTGAAGAAATCTTTACTGTGGGAGCAATACATCAGAAAATTGGAAGACCTACCAAGACCACTACTAATCTCCCCTCGATTCTGGGCCTCCACGCAAAGATACTCAGCCGTGGGGGTCAAAAAATGATCACAAGAACGGTAAAAAAAAGGGAAAAAAAAATCCCAGAACCACCACAAGGGGGGATCTCGTTAATGACCTGCAGGACGCTGGGACCAACGCGTACAAAGGCCTACCATCAGCAACACACTACCGACGCCAGGACTCAGATTCTATTGCAGTGCCAGACGTGTCCCCCCTGCTTAAGCCGATCCATATCTCCAGGACGTTCTGAATGTTGGCTAGAGAGCATTTGGATGTTCCAGAAGAGTTAGGGGGAGCATGTCATATGGTTCAGATGAAACCAAAAGTAGAAACTATTGTATTTAAATAAAAAACAAAACTCGTCGTGTTTGGAGGGGAAAGTGAATTGCGGAGTTGCATCCAAAGAACACAGTCCCAACTGTGAAGCATGGGTGGATGGCAACATCATGGCTTTGGGGCTGTTTTTCTCTAGCAAAGGGACACAGGACGCCTGGTCCGTGTACATGAAAGAATGAAATGGGGCCATGTAATTGTGAGATTTTGGGTGCAAACCTCCTTCCATCAGCAAGGGCAATGAAGAGAAAAACGTGGGCTGGGGATCTCTTTCAGCATGACAATGACCAAAAGCACACTGCCAGGCAAACAATGGAGTGGCGTCTACAAGAAAACAGTCAAAGGTCCTGGAGTGGCCTAGCCAGGTCTTCCCCGATCTCAACCCCATCGAAAACCTTTTTGGAGTCTGAGTTGACAGTCCGTGGTTGGCCCGCCGGACAGCCTCCAAACATCCACTGCTGCTAGAGGAGGATCTGGCTGGGAGAAATGGCCCAACATACCAGCAACAGTGGTGTGCCAACCTTGTGAAGACTTACAGAAAACGTTTTGACCTCTGTCATTGCCAACAAAGGATCTACAACAAAGTATTGAGATGAAACTGTTGGTATTGACCAAATACTATATTTTCCACTCATTAATTTGCAAACTAAATTCTTTACAAATCAGGACAAAATGACTTTCTCAATTTTTTTCCACATTTTGTCTCTCTATAGTTGAGGTTTCTACCGATGATGTCATTGACAGGTCCTCTCCTCATATTTTTAAGTGGGACAACTTGCACAAATTGGTGACTGACTTAAATACAAAATATATTTCCCCACTGTATATATATCAATACATACTCACAAAAAGTTATCAGGTATTTAACCGCCTTATCATATACATATATAGAGTTTTATATTATTAATATTATATATATACATATATATATTATATATATATGTTATTTACTATATATAAACCTGCACAATATTATAAGATAAAAAATATATATATAAAATATAAATATAATATACATATATATAT
This sequence comes from Prochilodus magdalenae, assembly GCA_024036415.1. Taxonomy (NCBI): domain Eukaryota; kingdom Metazoa; phylum Chordata; class Actinopteri; order Characiformes; family Prochilodontidae; genus Prochilodus; species Prochilodus magdalenae. The sequence goes on along the minus strand of JAMWET010005950.1, from coordinate 13,427 downwards.
ATATAAACTCTATTATCATCGATGTGCCAACATGGCAACTTTACAGGAGATGGCCAAAAACCTCATTTAATTTGCATGGAAGTTCAATGGAACCAGACGTCCTTTCCAAATTGCTTTAGGCCATTTCTGTTATGTCCTGAATGGATCAAAATAAAGCATAAAAGTAAAAATCCTACAAAAATGGAGATACATGTTTTTCTTTGGGCAGCGGACGATATATATATAAATATATATATATATATTATAATTATATATATATAACTGAGAATCAACAAGTTACACAATCTCGAACTGTGTCAAACTATCAAGGGTTATTATTATCTGGCTTTATAGTGCAAACTGAGCTTTTCAGGTCTTTTCCTACGTTACCCCAAGTTAGTTGCTAATCTAGTAGCGCATAGCACCCCGGGTATCTCATGAACTTCAAGTACTTCTAGTTCCCTTTGGAAGCTCATTTTTTGTACAATCTACCGTCCCAGGACCTGCTATCTTCTTACGGACCCGCTGCAGTGGCTCACCCTAATGGGGGCCTGAAAATCCTGCCGGCCCCCCGGCAATGTGCCTTGCCTTGGCGAAGCTGATAGTTGGCTTCTTTATTTGAATTTCCCATTCACCTTAAACGGCATTCTGACAGTAACTGCTGCAGCATTTACTGTAGAGCAGGAAATTCCCGTAACAAGCCAAACGTCAACCATTGGCTCCTCCGGAATCGCAAAACACATAAGAACGGGTTTCTGGGAGCCATTATTTCACAGTTCGGCATCTCAGGGACTGTGGAAAAGGAACCTTCGGGAAAAGCTGTTCGGACCATCTGTAATACCAGGTCAGCCAGCGGCTGGTCCAGGGCCCGTGGTATGAAGAACCTCCGCTAGTCCTCTCTACGAGCTGGTCACTAATCCTTTACAGCGCTCCATCCTTAAAAACTCAGGTTTTTCAAATTCCAGTGACGGATAAGTGCTGGACGGATACCCCAAAAGTGTGCGGTCTGAATCTGGCCGTACGTTTATGGAGATTTCCCCAAAAGCAGGAGGGTAATCCAAACACAGGACTGTTGTGTGTGGGAGTGTAATTAGTTCGTCGGTTATTGCCTAACAGCGATGTGCTGTCTTTACAAAGGTTACAGCAAACAGGAGCTCAGGACTCCGGGTGCATTAGTGTGCCTGGTGCGGCGTATTCCTTAGATGAAGCTATCTGACCTTTAATCCCCTTGGCATTAAAGGTCAGCAAACGTGAGGCCGACAACAGCAATGGCATTGCCTGTAATACAAACCTACTCCTTCACGTTACGCGTTGGTGCCTATCTGTTTGCGCTGCTGTACGTACACTTGAGGTACCGAAGAGTCATGGGACACCCAGTATGTAGACTGATTGGGATGAAGGGGTGTTCCTCAAGGGACGGCTTCGGGACCGCCCAACAGCCGAGATAGGAGGATGTGCGGTGTTATGTTGGAGTTCGAATGCAGGATGATAGTGGGTGCCAGACGGCTGGGACGTTCCGTTTCTGGAGTTGTGCAGGTGTACTGGGAATACCTTATAGAAGGCACTACCACCCACAGTGGACAGCGCAGTGGCCACTGGGTGCTTAGTGGTGGTGACCGGTGGCGTCAGGCTAGACTCGTCCGTGTGAACAGACGAGCGACTCTGGCCTTAACCACACCCACATTCAATGCAGGAGCCCCGCATGCATATCCCGCAGGTCAGTGCAGCGTGAGCTTCCATTGGGAAGCTGTGGCAGACGACCTAGCGAACAACCCTGCAGGCTACCATAGACAACCCCCTGGAAGACCATAGAAACAACCCTGCAGCTACACAGAGCAACCACCTGAAGACCATAAGAAACGACTCTGCAGCTTTTTTTTTTTTTTTTTACCCATAGCAAACGACGTGGAACACACAAAGAACCAAGCTCTTCGGCTACCAGAGCAACCATCTGAACGACCATAGAAACAAACAACCTGCAGCTACCATAGCAACCACCTGGTCGACCATAGAACACACCCATGCAGCTACCAGAGCAACCACCTGGAGACCATAGAAACAATACCCTGCAGCTACCAGAGCAAAACCACCTTGATGCCAATAGAAACAACCCTGCAGCTACCATAGCAACCCACCTGCAGACCACTAGAAACAACCCTGCAATCTACCAGGAGCAACCACCTGGAAGACCATAGAAACAACCCTGCAGCTACCATAGCAACCACCTGGAAAGACCAATAGAAAACAACTCTGCAGGCTACCATAGCAACCACCTGGGAGTGACCATAGAAACACAAAACCACTGCAGCTACCAGAGCAAACACACCTGGAAAAAGGACCATAGCAACAACAACACTGCAGCAGTACCAGAGCAACCCACCATGGTATGACCATAGAAACAACCACTGCAAGCACACAGAGCAACCACCTGGAAGACCATAGGAAACAAACCCCTGATGCAGCTACCATAGCAACCACCTGGAAGGACCATAGAAAACAAACCCTGCAGCTACCAGCAGCAACCACCTGGGAAGACCATAGAAACAAACCCCTGCAGCTACCAGAGCAACGGGCATGGAAGACCCATAGAAACAAGCCTTCAGCTACCAGAGCAACGACTTTGGAACATCACAGAAAACAAAGCCTGCGGCTACCAGAGCACACCACCTGGAAGGTACCATAGAAACAACCCTGCGAGCTACCAGAGCAACCACCTGGAAAAACCATAGAAACAACCCTGGCAGCTACAAGAGCAACCACCTGGAAGACCATAGAAAACAAACCATTGCAGCTACCAGAGCAACCACCTGGAAAGGGACCATAGAAACAACCCTACAGCCTACCAGAGGCAACCACCTGGAAGACCATAGAAACAACGAGCCTTCAACTACCAGAGCAACCACCTCGGAAGGACCATAGAACAACCCTGCAGCTTACCAGAGCAACCACCGGTGGAAGACCATAGAAACAACCCTGCAAGCCTACAAGAGGCAAACCAGCCTTAGAAGACCATAGGACCACCCCATGAATCTACCAAGCACCACCTGCAGCTACCAGAGCAACACCCTGGAAGTTTTATAGAATTTTTTACTTTACCCCCCACTGCGCTACCAGAGCAAACCACCTGGAAACACCATAGAAACAAGCCTATTAAAAACTACCAAGAGCAACCACCTGGTATGACCATAGAAACCAAAACCTGCAGCTACCAGAGCAACCACCTGGATGACCATAGAAACAACCCTGCAGCTACCAGAGCAACCACCTGGAATACACCAACATAGAAACAACCCTGGAAGCTTACAAGACAGCTAACCACCTGGAAGACCATAGAAAAACAAGGCCTTCAACTACCATAAGGCAACGACTTGGAACATCAAAGAAACAACCCTGGCAGCTACCAGAGCAACCACCTGGAAGACCATAGAAACAAGCCTTCAACTACCAGTCAGCAAACACCTGGAACACCATATAAAGCGTAACAACCCTTGCAGCTAACCAGAAGCAACCACTTTAGAAGGACCATATAGAAACAACCCTGCAGCTACCAGAGCAACCACACCCTGGAAGACCATAGAAACAACCCTGCAGCTACCAGAGCAACCACCTGGAACACATATAAACAAAGCCTTCAACTACCAGAGCAATCCACCTGGAAGACCATAGAAACAAACAACCCTGCAGCTACCAGAGCAACCACCTGGAACACCATAGAAACAAGACCCTTTCTAACTTACACATATAGCAAACGGACAGATTGGAAACATCAATAGAAACAACCCCGCATGGGTGCATACCCCACGAAGCCATTGACTCCAGTGTCAACAAGGCACTGTGCAGACTGGTGTGTTCTAATGGGTTGGGTTACACTGGTCCACCAAAAGTTCTCTAGGCTCGTCCAGCTTCACGCCTGGACCTGCTGGAACCTGGTATTTAATGGCGAAGACCCTCTAGAACCCACACCGTCCAATCTCGGGAACTGAGCCAATTAGCCATTTTAGCTCCTGGAGAGAGTCCACGAAAACAGAGGTTCTCTTCCTGGTTCTAGCCTGCACTTGTGGATTCTTATTAGTTGTAGTTAGACTGTGTTTATCTAGAACCCTGACTTCAGATAAGAACCATTTTATTAGTGCCCACAACGTTTCCTAGCAGCTGTTTTTTTTTTGTCCAATCGTGTCTTTATATGCACACACTAATATAAAGTATTGGGTGAGCACATATGAGACTCCTTACGCTCTTTGGGACTGCACTCATCACGAGAGCACACCAACCCACACACTACGCCCAGAACTTCAAGAGGAACCCTCCGGCCGTCCATAAAAATATATGTTATTCTTTAATAACGGCCAATCGACTTTACTGCACCCCTGGCAGGGTGCTACCCAAAAACACTGGGGGCTCATCACCCACACCCCCCCAGCACAACTGCCCACACGGCCATACTGCTAATAGGCGTGTGGTTCGACGTTGCGACACACACAAGTACTCCTGCTAGCGAGGCAGCTTAGCAATAAGCTTTACCGTAGAGAGGACAACGACGTTCCCATCTCGGAAGCTGGCCTACGGAACTCAGAGTGAATCCAGATGTGATGCGCCCAATCATCGACGGAGTTCCACTGGTCCACCAGCCATGCATGACTTAATACCGGCCTTCCTCAAGGACAGGGCCGGGAAGGTAACCGGGTTGAAACCCTACGGGTAGACCTAGAGACATCTCTGGACATATGCCTCTCCTATCGTTACTGGTGCTAATGGATTCTAATTGGGTCCTCATTCTGCTGGCCAACGCTCGGTTTTCCAGGAAGGAGTTTTTGGGGGGTTGCGTAGTAGAACGTCCTAGTGTAATCTAGACATTTGCTATTTGTACTATGGGCACACAGATGATATGAAGGTTAGACCACCTAATACCCCAAACACTAAACACCATCCACCTCACACTAATACCCTTCACACCAACACAACTAATACACCCCACTCCACAACATTAACACCACAAATCCCAACCCTAACATCCCATAAACCAACACAGCAATCCATAGCCCCAATCCCCCACACTAATACCACCCCCTTCCACAGAACCCACCTAATTACCCCTAAAACTCAAACACTAATACCCCCAAACAGTAAAACAAACCCCAACACTAATACCTTCACACACCAACACTAATACCCCCACTCCCACATTAAAACCACAATCCCAACCCCTAATATCCTTTGCCCCAACACCAATACCACCAACCCTCAACACTAATATCACCCGACTCCTAACCCTAACGCCAACTTACCCCTAAAAACCCCCCCTAACAAAACAATAATACCCCAAACACCCTAAAACCCCAACACTAAAATACCTTCACACCAACACTAATAACCCCCGACTCTCCAACATTAACACACCACAATCCCAACCCTAATATCCCTTGACCCAAACACCAATAACAGTTTGGAAGGTGGACATTCCTTCTGTCAGACCCCAGTACACACTTTCCCTGGACCGTCAGTTGCAGTTCAGGCTCAGACCTCAGACTGGAGTCCAGAGAGGTCAAGCTGGGTGGTGATATGTGACTCCACCCATGTGTAGGTCAGTCTTAACCTGCATTAGTGGACGCAGTGACGTGACGGTGTTCACTGATAGCGCTGTGTTACAGAGTCTCTGAGTCCCAGGGGCCTCACCTAGCTCTGGTTCCACAAGCACACGCATATCATTAGCAGGTCAAAAGCTGTGGGCTGGGAAACACAAAACAAACAAACAAACAAACAAACAAACAAACAATTTAATAAATAAATACTAATAATAAATATTAATACTACTAATAAATAATAATAATAACAGTCAGGTAATTGGTATAGTATGTTTGCTGTGTCGAACTGTGTAAACAGCAGTGTGTTGGTTTGTAAGTTTTGAGTGGGCTGGGCTGTAAGCAGTGCCAGAAGGAGTCAGCAGGCGAGAGAGGTGAAGGAGTTGAATGGTCATTGTGGAGAACAGGGGGAATAAGCCGGGCCAGTTTTGCCACTGCAGAGATCTGGCAACCCTAGTAGGAAGTCTTCCATAAGCCACACATTCCACACTGAAATGAAGCTAAGAGTGGGTTACATTTCCACAGAGAACAATTTCCTGTCTCTCTCACTCTGTCTCTCTTACACACACCCCGCACGCACACACACCGCACACACACCGCACACACACGGAGCACATACACTACACACACACACAGAGCACACATACAGCACACACACCACACACACACACACGGAGTGCACACACACCACACACTCACGGAGCACATACACCACACACACACACACACAGCATGCACACGGAGCGCACACACACCACATACACACACACTCACGGAGCACACACACCACACACAGAGCACACACACCACACACACACACACAGAGCATACACACACTACACACACACAGAGCACACACACGGAGCGCACACACACCACACACACACACTCAGAGTACACACACACACAGAGCGCACACAAACGGAGCGCACACACACCGCACATACGCCACACACTCACGGAGCACATACACACACGCACATACACACGGAGCACACACACACACACCGCACATACACCACACACACACACATACACACGGAGCGCACACTCACGGAGCACACACACCACACAGAGCACACACACACACGGAGCACACACACGGAGCGCACACACACCACACACACCACACACACACACACACAGAGCATACACTCGGAGCACACACACTCAGAGCACACACACACGGAGCACACACACACACACGGAGCGCACACTCACGGAGCACAAGCCAAACAGCTATAAAGCTGCAGATATGAAATGCTCCATTTTCTTTGTGAGTTTTTTTAGTACATGGTTTGTGTGTATGTGTGTGTGTGTGTATGTATGTATCTGTGTGTATGTGTATGTGTATGTGTGTAAGTGTATGTGTGTGTGTGTATATGTATGTATCTGTGTGTATGTGTATGTGTATGTGTGTAAGTGTATGTGTGTGTGTGTATGTGTATGTGTATGTGTGTAAGTGTATGTGTGTGTGTGTATATGTATGTGTGTGTGTATGTGTATGTGTATGTGTGTAAGTGTATGTGTGTGTGTGTATATGTATGTGTGTGTGTATGTGTATGTGTGTAAGTGTATGTATGTGTGTGTATGTGTGTAAGTGTATGTGTGTGTGTGTGTATGTATGTGTGTAAGTGTGTGTCAGTGTGTCAGTGTGTGTGTGTATGTATGTGTGTAAATGTGAGTGTGTGTGTCAGTGTGTATGTATATATGTGTGTGTGTGTGTGTCTGTGTGTGTGTATCAGTGTATGTGTGTGTGTGTGTGTGTGTGTATCAGTGTGTGTGTGAGTGTGTGTCTGTGTGCACTCGCGTTGTTTAATTCCTGCTCTGTTTGTGGGGACCTCTCAGATCCACAGCTCAGTGTGTGTGTCTGTGTGTGAGTGTATGTATGTGTGTATGTGTAGGTGTATGTGAGTGTGTGTAAGTGTGTGTGTTTGAATGTGTGTAAGTGTGAGTGTATGTGTGTGTGTATCAGTGTGTGTGTCACTGTGTGTGTCTGTGTGTGAGTGTATGTATGTGTTTATGTGTATGTGAGTGTGTGTGTGTGTGTGTCTGTGTGCACTCACGTTGTTTAATTCCTCCGCTGTTTGTGGGGACCTCTCAGATCCACAGCTCAGTGTGTGTGTGTGTGTATGTGTGTGTGTGAGTGTGTATGTATGTGTGTGTGTATAGTGTGTGTATGTGTATGTATGTGTGTGTGTGTATGTGTGTGTGTGTAAGTGTGTCTGTGTGCACTCGCGTTGTTTAATACCTCCCCTGTTTGTGGGGACCTCTCAGATCCACAGCTCAGTGTGTGTGTGTGTGTGTGTGTGTGTGTGTGTGTGTGTTTGTGTGTGTATCAGTGTGTCAGTGTGTGTGTGTGTGTCTGTGTGCACTCGCGTTGTTTAATTCCTCCCCTGTTTGTGGGGACCTCTCAGATCCACAGCTCAGTGTGTGACCAGGCTTTAACACTGACTCATCACAGCCACAGGAGCGGACCTGCTACCCCACAGCCCAGCCAGCCAAGGAGCTGCATATTCCATAACCTTCCCCATCATATTACAGACACTGGGCTTCAATGCCTCACCAACAGGCTAGGAGGCATTCCGGTGGGAACCTGTGTGGTCACAGGAACAGTAGAGGTTTCTCTTATTTACCATGGAATTCAATATGCCATGCTATCTGTTATTATAACGCCTGGAAAATTATTATCAGAACTGTGACAGTATAGTGGTTTCAATATCATTACTCACTACCATCCCTATCCAGCCGGAACAGCGTTACTGCAGCGTCACCCTGCACACCTCATTACCCTGCTAATGCCTTTATGTAAGATTATGGTCATGTTCATATGACTGCCCTGTTTATGAAATATGGTATATGTGTAACTACATCGTCGTGTGCATTAGACCCATATTGCCTTATGAGAATAGAGATCTGCAAAAGGTACCGATATGATATTGAATTATGTATGGATACAAACTCTGAACGATTATATAAACGGGCTTTTTGATGTTTTTATTAAGCAAATCCATAATGTCAATTGTAAAGTATGTTTCCATCGGAGCGTCCAACACCCTGTAGCTACACACGTTTATTAACTACACAGGGTCATTCTATTTTGTATACAGGCCCACCATACTGAGCCACATTTATCAGAAACCCCTCCCTTCAAGCCTCCGACCTGGTAAGTTCCTCTGTGATATCTATATATACACTAGATACTAAAGGGGAGGAGAATCGAACACACCTCTGGCTCTCTGGTTGGAGGACCCCTGGGTAAGTGTGTCACCTGGCGGGCTTTGCCTGCTACCGTTACAGCCTTTAAAGATAAATATTGTTGTGTCTGCTTATTCCCCAATTCCGACACTTTCCAGCCACAAGCCCAAGCCGTCGGACATACTGTGTCTATAAAGTAAACACTGTAAAAAAAACACACCTTACACGCACACAGCCTGATTCCGATTGTTCCATTATAGGCGGTTGTTTATGAAAGGGTGTGTTATTGCTAGATAGGGCAGATTCGGAAACGTCCAAGGAATTCATCAACTGGCTTGAGGAACTTCCGAAACTTTAACACAACGCTGAGCTAGAGAAAATCCGGAATGTAAGCACAGCGTTTGTCGCTAGCTTGTTACTTAAGCGTTATTCCTGTCCTGCAGCTCCATATCCGAGACCTTACTGTAGCTTACACACTTACAAGACCCGCCACACCAAGACGTGTGTGTGTGTGAGTGTGTGGTGAGTGTGGTGGTGTGTTATTATCTTCTGGTATTTTGTTTTGAATAGTTGCCACACGGAAAATATTTAAACACCACAAGATTAATCATAACTCACGGAACCCGCGCTCACAGGTCTGTGGAGGAAAAAGCTTTCCTGCTTGTTATCAACAGATTAAATCCATTCGTCAGCAACATCCAAAGACGTCTCAGACCCAGCAATCTAACCCCACTGTTTCTCAACCAACTGTCTACGACACCTACTGTTTCTACACCCACTGCATCTCCACCAACACTGTATATTACGCTCAACTTGTATCTACACACACTGTTCTCTACACTCACTGTACTCTACAATCACTGCATATACAACCCCACTGGCCTCTACACATACACTCTCTCTACACTCACTGTATCTTACACCCTAGCTGCATCTACACCCACTGTTCATTTCTCCACCCACTGTCTCTACACTTACTGTTTCTACCACCCACTGGCCATCTACACCCAATGTAATCTACAACTCACTGTCTTCTACATTCATACTGTATCTACACCCACATTGTTTACTCCACCCACTGTCTCTTACACTTATACTGTTCCTACACCCACTGCTGTCTACACCCACTGGTAAATATATGCTTCAACTTCATCTGCACTTCCTTGTCTCTACACCCACTGCATCTACACTCACTGTCTCTAACACTCACTGCAAGCTTTCACCCACTGTATATTACGCCTTCACTTCCACTGCACTCACTGGTCCCCTCTACACTCACTGCATTCTACCACTCACTGTATGCTACACCCACTGCATCTACACCCACTCTCTAACATTCCACTGTCTCTACACCCACTGTATCTCCACTCACTCTCTACATTCACTGTCATCTATACCCACTGTCCTCTACACCCACTGCAATCTACACTCCACTCTCTACTCATTCACTGTAATGCGATACCACTCACCTCTCTACTTCACTGTCTCTATGACCCAACTGTATCTACACCCACTTGCATCTGCCACACTCCAAACCCACTCTCTAACATTCACTGTCTCTACACCCCACTGCATTCTACACACACTGTCTCTACCACCCACTGCATTTACAACCCACTGCATCTCACACTCCACTGATCTACACTCCCTCTCTCTACTACTCACTGAGCCATCTACAGTCACTGTCTTGAGCACCCACTGCATCTACACTCACGTGTTCCTTTTTACACTCACTGCATCTACAACCCACATGTATCGTAGCACCCACTGCATCTACACTTACTGCATCTACACTCCACTTGGATTCACACTCACTGCCATCTTACACTCACTGTATCTACACTCACCTGCAATCTACACTCTCACTCTCTCTATACTCACATCCTCTCTGACACACTGGCATTCTACACCCACTGTATCTACACCACAACTGCATCTACCCCGCACTGTATCTACACCCAATGCTCTACACCTCAACGTGCATATACACTTCATTTGTCCCCTTACAGTCACTGTATCTACACCCACTGTCTTCTATCACTCCACTGCATCTACAATAGACATGTCTCTACAACCCAGCTGCATCTACACTCACTCCCTCTCCACTCATTGGGGGGGTGGGGGGGGGGGGGGGGGGGGGGGGGCACCTACATTCACTGTTCTCTACAACTCACTGCATCTACACTCAACTGTCTCTACACTCCACTGTTCTACTACACCACTGTATCTTTACATTCACTGTCCTCTACATCGCACGTCTCTCTACAACCCACTGTATCTACACTCACTCTCCTACATTCACTGTCCCTCTATACCCACTGTATCTACACCCACTGCATTCTACACTCACTGTCCTCTACACCCACTGCATATTTACATACCCACTGGCCATCTACCACTCACTGTATCTTACAGCTACCCTCTCTCTACACTTCACTGCATCTACATGTCACGTGTCTCTACCACCCACTGCATCTACAACGCACTGTCGCTACACTGCCACTGTTATACTACTATTAACCTCACGTGTATCTACACCAACCCTTCTCTACCACCCACTTGGCATCTACACTCCAGTTGACACTCTATCAGCTCCACTGTTCCATACAGGACACTCTGTAGGTGTCCAGCGTCCAGACTGTAGTCCATCTTTTTCTCTTCTATCTGTAATTACCCTGTTCTTCCAATGGTCAAGGGACCCCCACAGACGCACCACAGTGGCGCCTGGGACAACCTCAGTGTCACTGCTTGGACTGAGAAGTCGTGCCACCAACCAAAAAACTAATCCTGTGTGCAGTGGTCATGTGGCCAGCATCCTGTAAGGAGCATCCTGAGAGGTGTGTCCTGTGGGGCAATGTACTTGTTAGCAGGCGTCCTGTTGTGGCAGCTGTTTTTTTTTCTGTGGGGAGCATCTTGTGGGTAGCAACCTGTGAGCGGCCATCTTAGATGGACAGTGTCCTAAGGGGCAGTGTCCTTGTGGCTAGCATCCTGTGGGTGGCATCCTAGGGGCAGAGTCCTGTCGAGCAGTGTCCTGTGCAAGAGCTCCTGTGAGGCACTGTCCTGTGGGCAGTGGTCCCCCGTGGGAGCATCTTGTGGGTAGCAACGCTGTGGGCGGCAATCCTAATGACAGTGTCCTAAGGTGCAGGGTCTTTATGGGTTAGCAATCTGTGGGGTGGCATGCTGTAGGGGCTATAGTCCCCCTGTGGCATCGTTCCTGTGCAGAGCAGCCTGTTAGGACCTGTCCTGTAGGCATTGTCCTGTTAGGTAGCATCTTTGTGGGCAGAGGTCCTCGTGAGCACGGGTCCTGTGGCAGGGCATCCTGTGTGCAGTGTCCCGGGGTCAGTTTACCTGTTGTCCACTGGTGAAGGAATAGCAGCAGAATGCAGCTTTATCGTCTCTGACTGCCCATTCCTACAAGGTGGAGGCAGCAAGTGTTAGGGAGTGTCTAATAGAGTGAACAGTGAGTAGGACCACACAGTGTCCTCACACACTCCAGCAGCACTGCCTGTTGTCCGACCCAACGAAGCCGAGCATGTCTGTTATCGGCCGGTCTTGTCTGGCTTTCTGTTACTGCAGCGGGGGAGGCCTGGAGAAGGTGGCCGTAAGTGTTGTTTGTTTGTGTGATGTGTTTTCGTTTTCCTTCATTCCGCCTGTATATTTTTGAGCAAAGAATGAAGAACATAATACGAAGATAACCTACAAGTATGTAGACAGGGCTGGAGAGAAAGAGCGAAGGAGAGAGAGGACTGACAAAAACCCAAAAACGAAGGAAGAAAAGAGAGAGAAAGGACGTGACTGAGATCCTCAGCTACATGTTTCTTCACTGCCAGATTAAAGAGTTGAAGGTTTCCACCACACGCAGCAACTGCCAGTCATCAAGCGGTTACACACCGATCGGCAAACTAATGAACCTCATCGAATAGGAGAGTCGAACACTACATGCCATAGTCCACTTCCAACCATAAGAACCCTAAACAACAACGAAACCTAGTTCTGTTCAGGCTTAATTAGAACCTTAGTGCTGTTCAGGGACCAGGTCTGGGTCAACGAGGTACAGCATCAACTTCAACACGTAAGGAACCGCACCTCTTAAACAGTACCAACGTTTCGATGCTGGCAGTGCACAGTGCAGATCCCGGCCGGCCCTCGATCATATCCAGAAACACTCCTGAGATAAGAAGACGTATAAGATGAGGTTTCTTCAGCAGAACACTGGGTGGGGCCATTGTTGGCCTCCTCTTTTCTCAACAAAGGAAGACACGCCCACAGATTTCATCACGGTTCCACCCTGAAGAAACCATCGATCCTTCGGTTCCATCTAGGAACAAGCTTTTCATGTTTCCGAACCTGTTTATTTTAAACGGTTTTTTGTTGAACCCCTGAAAGGAACACGGTTCCACCTTGTTGGAAAAGGGCTCCAGCACTGGTATTAGAAAGGCCACCTAAGACACCTGGGTGGAGAAGGCTAGTCATGGAGGTAGGATGTTTGTTTTCTATGACGGCTGGAAATATCTTCAGGTCCCCACATTTCCATTGTCCACGCTTTAAATGCTGTTACACTTGTAACCTCCTTGTAATAGGCACGGGTAACCTGCTGCATTACTTAAGGTGGAACGAAAAGTGGGTACCCAGCGCGGCCCATACCATTAAAGTATGCTGTCTTCTATAAAC